>PVLA01004662.1:0-99498 GCA_004027455.1 Hydrochoerus hydrochaeris | reverse complement strand
GGCTGCACTGGGGTGGGTTTGCAGTGGAAGGGCTTTGCAGCCAGGAAAGTTTGGTGGAGGGCAAATTTTCCAGGGAGTGGAAGTAGGGTAAAGCAGACCAGGATGCAAAATGGGTAGGACTGGAATAACTATGGTGAGTGGAAGGAGGCTGGGATAGAGCCCATCAAGAGAAGAGGGTTGATTTGGTGTCTCATACTAGATATTCTTGTGTGCTGGGTGTAGTGTTGGGAACTTACACTTTTCATCTCATTTAATATTCACAGTTTGGGGGTCAGGGATATAGCTCAGTGGTATAAGTGCCTGCCAGGAAAGTTCATCTTCTAGGACAAAGTCACCAAGTCTTTTTTTCTGTACTGAACTGGATACAGATACAGTTTTAAGGTTTTATAGGCCTTATAATCTTGGCTGCAGACACAACTCTGCTGTTGTAACATAAAGATGTTTATATGTCAATGACGGAGATGTCTGTGTTACAATCAAGTTATATTATGTGCCCTGCAATACAAATTTTAAATCATGAGATGATTTATTTTCTCCAAGTAAAAATATAAAACCATCCTTAGCTTGTGAGTCATGTAAAAAGTGTCTTGAAAACCAGAGTTTGTTGAATTCAGTACTCACTTGTTCACCTGAGCCTCTGTGGAGGGTGCCACACAGAAGCTCCAGGTGAGTCTAAGGCATCTGACTCCTAACTAGCTCCTCAGCAATTCTTGTGCAGCTGGCAACAGGCTAAGCATTAAAAACATCAGTGTCTTGTGAAGAGTCACTGAACAGTCTCTAGACAGAGAGCTGGTGTATCAGTTGGTGCTCACTAGAGAAACAGATTTAATGCAAGATATACATATATATAAGAATTTACAAGACTGGCTTACAATGGCTGCCTACGGAGTCAGGCGTGGAAGAGGCACAGGGTCCATCTGCGCACTGGAGATCCGAAGAATCAGTCAAAGGCCTGGAGCTTGGTGTGGTGTCTCATGAGAGCCTGTGTCAGAAGTTTGAAGAGTCTGCACTGGAAACTAGTAGACAATATCCAAGGTGAAGGTGAAGACTGGAGCTCCTGAGCCTTCTTTACCTGTCTCTTTTTACACCATTTAGGCACAAATCTTCCTCAGATGAGTCTCTTGTTGTTAGTAAATCCCCTCATCCCACCCGGAGCTAGGCCAATCCAGTTTAGTTGGGCATTTCTTGCTCATGTTGACACAATCAATCAGTTAGCAATCCCATGCTGTATGGTTAAAGTTGCAGACAGGCTGGCAAGGCTGCCCTGGAGGCAGGAAGCCCAGTCAGAAGCTGCACCCAGAGTCCAAAAGACAGCACAGGAGAACTGAATGCAATGCTTTGGGAAAGACCCCCTGACAAAGGAGCAGAGCAGAGAACTGAGGAAGCAGTGAAGCTTATCTGGTTGTGATAACTTGGGCAGGCTGGGGAAGCTAGAATGATGTGTGAGGCTGGTAACATGGGAGCAGTGGGGAAAGCAAGCTTGGATTGAAGATGCCAAGCTCAGGTTGGGACACATTAAACCTGATGGAGTCTCTGAGACAGTCATGAATCAGAGGAATTGAATGTCATAATAAGAAGGTAGGATTGACCCTGGTGGAGATAGGGAACCATTTAAAATTCCTGATCTAGGAAGGCAACCCGGAGAACTCGGCATGTAGTAAGAGAGCTTACATTGGCTGAGGCATGGGGGGAGAAGCCTCTTAGCCATTGCTGGTGTTGTCCAGGGAGGGTGGTGGGCTCCAGGCTGAAGAATGGATGGGTATGCTGTCACGAAGTGCCTTCTTGGAGAAGACTGTAACAGGATGTGGGCCTCCCTAGATGAAAAAAAAGTATTTCATGAAGATTACGAATCACTTGTTCACATTTGGGGTATTCTTAAAGCAGGGCCAGTGTGTGGTTGACCAGGAGGCAGCAGCCACAAGGGAGAGTGACTGTAGTTTCCACCTTGCATCTCTTGGGGGCTGTGGGCATTGGCCTTGTCCCTTTGCTCTCTGGGTCACAGGCCTGTTCTCACTAGTTCCCTAGCTGTGTGTGTACATCCTGTGGCCATGGCGGGACTGGCCTGCTGTGTGCCAGTCCGCCGTACATCTGCCTTTTGCATTGTAGCTGCTGCCTAAGGGAACAAGCAGATGGGCCAGGCCTGCTCATGGCAGATTTTTTTTATTGGAACCCAGTGGGAAGAAACCTCTTCATTAATGAGATAGTTAAACTGAAATCAATGTGGTGCAAACCTTTGGTGAGACGCCTTTTAGTGAGATTGTGTTGCATGACATGTTTCAAATTATCTAGAGACAAGTCTGGTTTAATCAAGTCTTGTCACTTAAGACAATGATCAAGTTGAAGAGAGTTCTTAAAATGCTGGAGAAAAAGCAACTTGTGAGCCTCCAGTCCTGTTATTCCTCCCTGGTGAAAATGTAGTTAAAACCACAGGCCTCAGACACAGGGTATTTAAGAAAACCTTAGAGAATGAAGAATCTTGATAACCTGAATGTCTTAGAAAATGCTGTATTAATCTACTAGGGCTTCCTTAACAAAGTACCATGCACCAAGCCATGTAAGCAGCAATTTATTTGTTGACTATTTTGGAGACTGGGGTCCAGGACCAAAGTGCAGCCTCTGGTCCTGGCTTGAAGATGGCGTGCTCTCTACATTGGCCATGGCTTGTCCTTTGTGCAGACCCATCTCTAGTAACTTTGCCTCTTCTTCTAAGGATGCCAGTCCTACTATGTTAGGACTCAACCTTTGTGACTCATTTAACTTTAATTATCTTCTTAAAAGCCCTATCTCCAAACATAGCCACATTGGGATTTGGGGCTTCAACCTATGACTTTTAAGGGACACCTTTTGGTTCAGAATCCTAACACAATGTAAAAGAATATAAAGGCACACAGGCTAAAAAGGTTTCCTTTTATGTATTTTGTTAATTTATTCTACTCAATAAACCCTCATAAAGTATTTATTTAAGATAAACACTGTCTCAAGAAATTTACAAATATTGCTGGGCATAGTGGCTCACGCCTGTAATCCCAGCACTCGGGAGGCTGTGGCAGGGGGATTGTTGTGAGTTTGAGACCAGCCTGGGCTACAAAGTGAGCTCAAGTCCTACCTGAACTGCATAGCGAGACAACCCTGTCTCAAAAATACAAAAAAAAAATTATTAACTCATTCCATTCCATGAGAACCTTATTTAAATATTTTAGTGCTTTTTCCATCTTTCAGCACAGGCTGATAAAGAACCTGCATGGTTTCCAACAAAGGATAAAGGAGTGCTCGGTGAGGATGGTTGTTAGGGGATGCAGATTGTGTCCCATGACCTGTGACTTGTGTTATCAAGATTCTTGTGTCTGCTCAAGGAAAAATATTTGTCAGAATGCTTGCTCTAGCAAATAGCATCAACTCATTCTAGGTTATTAGAAGTACTTGCTTCAGGAAATTGAATTTGCTTACCAACCATACTATAATTAACCTACTATCACCTCTGTGTGCTTGTTCTAATTTCTTCCAACTGAATATAAATTATTTCAACACTCTTACTGCTTAGGAAAACTACTTTTAGATTTTTGTCCCCATTTCTCCCTTTGGAATAACAGTAAGTTGGTTTTTGTAAATATTCATGGTAAAACAGCAATGTTCCCTTTCATTATTCATTGCTCACATGTGCAAAGATGAACGTGCCAACACAGAGTGCAGGGTGTGCCTGGACACGTGCTGCCTCATAACCAAGTAATCGATTGACCATCAGTCTGTTCCTCTCCTTTCTTGGCAGTGCTGGGGAGAGTCCACAGCCTTTTGGGTATTAATTAAGCTTAACCCCCACTCCCTTCTGCCCACTCTCCTGACAGGTGGAACTTTATCCTTTTGTCTTCTCTGTGGCTCTGTCTTCTTCCTGTCACAGAAGCATATGTCCCATTGGGTCCCAGGGCTTCTGTCCCTGCACTGTGCCAGGGCCTGCAGCTAACTTGCCCGACCTCCTTCCCCACTTCCTTCCTCAGCCTTATTTCTGCCTGAAATGAGCCCCTTTGCTCTTTCCCTGGCTTTGTGGCTGGGCCCCAGCTTGGGGCACTCCCGCCTCCTTCTCCTGACTAGCACTGGTGTGCACATGGTCCTCTTCCTCACCCAGTAAGTGCAGATCATGAGGGGGCCACACACCTGTATGCTACCGTACCCTGCAATGAAAACCATGAGGGGAAAAGTGGAATGGAAAGTCAGAGAAGAAACAATGCATAGTAACAGAAGCATTTGCTCACTTTAAAAATTGGAAGATCAGTCACCAAACTGCAGTGGTGCTTCTGTTGAAAAATTTAAAAGTGTGATACACTTTTTTATTTAAAAGTTTCAGTTTTTAAGCTACACTAGAAATTATATCTTTCATAACTAAACATTCTTAAGATAAAAAGAAGTTAGATTCCCTGCTTTAAAATGCTCTGAGGAATACACACATTGGACAAAATTCTGGAGACAGAGAACCCCTGCAGGTCCAGATCCCAGCCTGGGCAGTGTGGTCCAAGCTGGGAGAGGGTCCATAAAGCCCCCTGCCTGGAGGCTATTAGGGCTCCCTCTGGCCTGGTCACTGCCTTAGTCTCCTGGTAAGAAAGGCTGCTTCTGTGGCTGGCCAGCCGGTCTAAGAAGCCTCTGTGTCTGCTCCATGACTCTGGTGTCATTGGCTTCCAATTTTCAGAGAGCCTAGGCTCTGTTTCCTTCTCAAGGTTGCCTTGTGGAGTGTGCCAAAACCTGAGGGACACTCCTGCCAAGGGACCTCCTCCCACAGTGGAGCCATTGTCACTGCACATAATAGGAATAGCACTGTGTTAAAACCTCCATTTGCATGTGGGAGCAACCAAACAAAAGACCTTGTTGCTGTTCTTCATTCACATAGGGCAAAAACCAAACAAATGCCTTTTCTTTTTTTGTGGTACGGGGATTAACAAATGTCTTTTTGATAGGACAGCTTACGCATGACATAACACCAAGTGGGCGCATGATAGGACAGCTGTCTCAGGGCTGTGCTCACGAGAGGGAAAAACCTGGGAAGTCTGGTATGAAAAATCCCCTTTCTTTATCCTTGGGGTTGCTGTGAGCCCATTCACTGGCCCACTCGCACTCCGGAAGGCATACTGCTTTTCCTCCTGCAGTGAATGTGCACCTTCACTCCTTTTTGTGTGTGTCTTGTCCACTTCTTTGTGTAGGACACCAAGATTCCAGAAAGAAGCTGGCATGGGACCTCCACACATTAAGAGATGCTAAGGACATGGGCTGCAGCTGCCTAGCCAGCCCCTGGCCTGGCAGCTGGCAGAGGTGTGTGAGTGACACTGGTCAAGAAGTACACAGTCATTTGCCTACCCTCTAAGGACTGGAACTGTTGGGGTCCAATTTTCTTCCCACCCCATCTGGCCTAGTTTACAAGTTGAAGTCCTAAGCTCTGCTATCCTGGAGTGTGACATGTTGGAGAGAATATTCCAGAGGTGACAAAGAAAGGTGTAGTGATTAGGATCAACCCAGGCTCAGCGCAACTGGTATTCTTGTAAGAAGATGACGTCTGTACAGAGTGACACAGAGACTCATGGACACAAAAGAGAGGCCCTGTGAGGACAAATAAATGGTGGCCAGCAGCAAGCCAAGGACAGAGGTCTCTGGGGCAGCTGTCCATGCTGAAATCTCCTCCTTGGATGCCCAGCCTTTAGAACTGTGAGCAAATCCATTTATGCTGCTTAAGCCACTTGGTCTGGGGTATTTTGTTGTGACAGTCTGAGCTAAGAGCCCTTTGAAGTTTCACCAGGAAGCATGCTGAAGTCTCGGGAAATGAATACTTTTTCAAAGGCAAAAACAAAATCCAACTTTTGCTGCAGCATGACCAACAGACTTCCAGCTGGCTGATGTCCTGTGTTGAAACTGCACCAAGCTAGCTGAACAGGCAGATGACGTGGCAAACAGCCCTGCTAATAGGCTCAGCAGGGAGCTGCCCCCATTCCAGCAGCCTCCCCTACACTCAACTACAGTATGACATCACAGTAGGAGAGACGTACACACCCACAGTGAGGAAAGGCGAGGAGTGCCAATGAATGCTTGGACTGCGTTGTCATTTGCAAGTGGGTAGTGGTCACACTAGCATTGGCTTTTAAAATCTATGTGTTTCATCCAGGTGTAGTGGTGCCTGCCTGTAGTCCTAGCTCCTTGGGAGGCTGAGGCGGGAAGATCCCTTAAGCATAGGAAAACAATGCCAGGCTGGGCAACAGTGAAACATCATCTCAAAACAAAAAAGCATATTTTCATATATACATTTAAACAAACTTTTTATTTCAGAAGTTTCAGGTTTATAGAAAAGTTGCAAAAACTGTTCACAAAAATGCTACAGAGGTGACTGGGAATTTAGCTCAGCAGCATAAGTGCCTGCCTGGCAAGCATGAGGCCATGAGTTCGATCCCCAGTACAAAAAAAAAAAAAAAAAAAGCCACAGAGAACCTGCATCCTGCATATACTCTTTTCTTTAAAGGAAGAATTTATTTTATTTATTTTAAAATAAACATTGAGGACTTCCCATTACCTACTACCCTACAAAACTTTTCAATGTGGAATGTTCAACATCCTATCCATTTTAGTAGGTTATAAAACCAGCAAAAACTCCACTTATGTAATGAGGAATAGTTATAGTTTTGTTTTGTTTTTAAGTAGCTAAATACCTACAAGACAATTTCCTTAGCTAATGGCTAAATGCAATTTTAATTTCTGTACAGAAAAAACCATTAACTTAGTAGCCTTTGCTTAATAGATGGGATAAAAAGTGGTATAGGACAACAAGCAGCACTGAGTCTAGAGGCACACAGACTGCTAGCACAAGTGCTCAAACTACTAGCATAAATTCCAACCCAGTACATATTGGCTAAGTTACTACTAAACTCCTTCAAACTTGAGACTCTCTCTATGCATCTATGGGAAGAAATCAGCACTTTGAACATAAATGATCCATGAGAAAAGAGGAAGTCAATTAGGGTTGAATTAGACAAATGATAAGTGCAAATGCTACAGAAACAGCTGCTGGAAACAATCATAAAATTTGTGACACTAACAATGCACAGGAGTGAGCCACATAAACTGCTAGCTGTTGAACACCCATGTTTCAAGATACAACTTTTATACACGTTTTATTTGTTTGATTGAAGCTACTGACTATCATTTCCCTAAGACTGGGAAATCAACATAAAACACTGGTGTTTTTCAAAAGATTGCAATTTAAAGGGGTGGTAGCAGCAGGCATTTGACATTTTTTTCTTTTAGGAACTTTCAAGCTGCAGGAAAAACATGATACCAAGAGTATTATCATTATCCATTAGAGACTTTCATCAATATCTGTACCAATTTAGGTAACAATGTGGCAAGATTCAAGGATTAGTGATGAGAATGTACAGGTCATAAGGACTGATATAAAGTACCAAGCCTTGTAAAAGTCATTGTCTAAAGGAAACTGAAGAACTATTCAAAAAGTTTCTAAATAATTCACATTAAGTACAGAAATGAGAGCCTGCATGTAGGCTTCAAACAGGTCCTGTGTTGTTAGTATCTTGCATTGCTATATTTGTCTTAAGTAACCAGCACTGATTCATCATTAACAACCAAACTCCAACTGGGGTGGTGGCAATGCCTATAATCTTAGCAGTTAAGAGGCAGAAGCAGGGGGATACAAATCTGAGGTCAGCACGAACTACAGAGTGAGACTCAGTTTCAAAAAATCAAACCAAACCAAAAGTAAATTAAATTTCATATTTTATTCAGATTTCCTTAGCCTTTCTTCATGTCCCTTTTTCTGTTCTAAGATATCCCCCAGGATACCACGTTACATTTAGTTGTTATGTTTACTTAGTCTTTCGTGGGCTGTGATATTTTCTCAGACTTTTGATGACCTTGACAGTTTCTAGAAGTAGTGGGCAAAGATTTTATCAGATTATCTTCAATTTGGCTTGGCCTGGTGTCTTTCTTGTAGTTATCCTGGGGCTGTGCGGTTCTGGGAGGAAACCCCAAAGGTCAGGTACCTTTCTCCATGGGTCATGTCAAAGTCACTTGCTATCCAGTTAACTTCCACTGCTGATCTTGCTAGCTGGCTGAGGTCATGTTTGCCAACTTTATTCACTCCAAAGATATTTTGTAACCCTTTCTACATTGTATTCTAGCAGCAAGTTGCTGAGCGCCATTCACATTCTTTGGACTGTACTCAGAATCACATTATTTAGTTTGTGCTCAAATTGTTCCATCTTTGACCATCAAGAACTCATTTCCTTTGACAAATCCTCATCTGTGTGTGTGTGTGAATGTGTGTGTACATGCATGGGTGCATGTATGTGTATTTTGGTACTTTCTTAATTTGCAGTGTTAAAAGGTGCTCTGGTCTCATCTTAGCTATTCTTTTCCCAGCCATAGAATCATTTTGCTCTGAAGAACCTGGTTCCTTTTATAGGAGAATGGTATAAGAAAACAAAAATCTGGGGGCTAGGGGTACTCACTACAGGGAGACATTGCTCTCATCTGTTTTAGTCAAAAGACTGGGAAATACACGGAAGTACACTGACTCTAGATGCACCCATCTGTGGCACTTGTATTTGTATCCATTGGCATGACTGATGTTAGACTGAACTGCGATTATACCGATTTCTCTGACTCTACTGCATCACCAAGTATCAATTCAGTTTCCCTTTCTTGCTTCTGTAATCTCTGAATAAAGCTGGTTCCCACCATCCACCTTTCACCACTCTTTTATTTATCCATGTGTCCCCGCGCACATGGATAATGGATTCAGAACTGTGAGCTTGTGCCCTCCAAGAGCATACTTTGTATGATAATCATTTTTTCCAATTTGTTGAAGTAAGTCTTGTGGCCTAAGTGTAGTTGTCATAAATGCTCCATATGTGCTCAAGAAAAATGTGTACTCTGCTGATACTGAATGGGTTATTGTGTACTGCTGTTAAGCTCCTCTGTATGTTTACTGATTTCCTACCCCTTTGTCATCAGTTATTGACAGGAATGTTGAAGTCATTGGTAGTAAAGTGGATTTGTTTAATTCCATTTCTGGGGTCTCTCAGTTCTTGCTTCACATCTTTTGATGTTTTACTGGTAGATGCCTGCTGAGTTAGGACTGTTGTATCCTCCTGGAGTGGCAGAGCTTTATAGTGACATGATGGTCCTTGTTATCTTGTCTGACCTTTCTTATCCTAAAATCAACTTTGTCTGAAATCAGTATAACTGATCTTTTGTTTAGTGTTAGTTGGAGTGTCACTGTACTCAGTTTGTGTTAGTATATTAAGTAGATTTCTTCTACTAGGGGGGGCGTGGGTCTTCACTTTTTAAAATACAATTTCATGCTCACTTTCTTTTATCTGGTGTCCACAATTAAAGTAATTGTGGTATAGTTGAAGAAAAAGTACTGTTTATGTCTTTTCCATTTCTTATTCTTTCTTCTCTAGCTTTAAATATTTTACACAGTTCCTTACATGATTTTAATTCTATTTTAACATATCATTTGTACTCCTTAAAAAAATTAGTAGTTATGAAGCCAGAAAATAGACAGCTAGACAGAGGGAGCACAGGTCCTGAATATTAACCTGAAGTCAACTGAAAGTTGGGGTTTCTGTAAGTTAACATACATAAGTTAATATATAAAGGGCCGAATACCTAACTTTAAAAAATTACTGTCAGGGCCTAATGAAATGCAAAGGGCAAAGAGCAGGTCCCTCAATACATGGGAGAAGCCTTAGAGGAAGTGAAATGCAAAGGGCACCTGCTTTGCTGATGCTGGGGGCTGCCTCAACCGCGGGCACCACTGCATTCTGTCGCATTCACACGCTTGGGACCTGTATAAAGAGCCAGTCGACAAACTTCAAGGTGTCTGCCTTACAGACACCCTCCCCTGCCAGAAGGAGTGCTTCCTTTTGTTCTTTCTATTACACATACACTTGGCATACTGCTTGCCGCATGCTGTTTTGTTGACTCGACTGCCCCCAAACAAGAACCTGAGAGCTAGAGGGAATAGCTATGTCTCCGCTAGGGTTTACAACATACATTTAAAATGACCTAAGTCTATCTTCAAATCATGTTACACGTGGACTGCAGCTGCCTGGAAAGAGTTTTCCCAGTTCTTCCTGTTACCTTTGATATTGCTATTGTTCCTGGCACTGAGCCATAGGCTATAACACAATCATTTTGCTACTGTTATTGCTTTAACCTCAGGATCATCCTTTAGATCAATTAAGAAAAGTAAGGATGAAATAATTTGTTTTACAGTAATTTGATCTTTTTTAGATGCCTTTTTTTTTTTTCCAGTAATGGGGATCGTCCCCAGGGCCTCCTCACTGAGCTACTTTTCTTGTTTTTAATCTTTTAAAAAAACAAAACAAAACAATGAAACAAAATAAAAGAGATAGAAATGATATAGAATTTTTTTAAAAATAGGAAATTAATGATAGTTAATATATTACACATTGTTACCTTACTAGCTGTTCAGGTTACAAGGTTGAGGCATGAAAAAAATTATCAAACAATCAAACAATGAAAGCATGAACTGTTCTCTTTGATGATCTTACAGAGATTAGTAGTATACTTATTGATCTTGTAAAAATATACTTACACAGATATATGTGCTTTTTCCCCTTCTTCCTATTCTTCTTTCCCCTATCCCAGTTGTTCTTTCCTTTGAGCACTTTCTCTCCCTTTCATTTTCATAATATCTATAGTATATTTTGGATTTTATTACTGTTTCAGTTTTTTTTTACACTAAGGAGACAATATCATTTTACATATGTGAGATTGATTTATTTCACTTATGAGTATGGTCTCAAGTTGCATCCATTTACCTATAAAGGCCTCAACAGAGTACTGTTCTTTCTAACAGTAATACTTCATTGTATAAAAATACTACATCTTTTTTTTTTATTCATTTCACAGTTGATGAGCATTTGGGTTGTTTCCAAGATTTAGCTATTTTATAATTTATACAGCTATAAACATGGGTACACACATGCTGTGGCATGATGTTTTCAATTCTTCTGGGAAAATCCCCAGAATGGGAAAAGCTGGATTAAATGAGACTTCCAACCCTGGTTTTTTTTGAGGGATCTCCATACTGATTTCCACAGTGGTTGAACCAGTCTACACTCCCATCAGAAGTGAAGGAAGTGTTCCTTTTTCCCCACAGCCCCTCCAGCACTTGTTATTGGTTGATTTCTTGATGGCAGCCATTGTTTCTGGAGTGAGATAGAATCTCAATGTTGTTTTAATTTGCATTTCTCGAATGACCAGTGATGCTGAACATTTTTTCATGTATTTATTTGCTATTTGTATTTCTTCATCTGAGAAGTGCGTGTTCATCTCAGATACCCATTTTTGGAGAAGGTCTTTCAATTTGGAAGGCCTGATTTTTTCAGTTCTTTATATGTTCTGGATATAAGTCTTTTGTCGGAGAGACAGCTGGCTAAAATTCTTTCCTATTCTGTGGGTTTTCTTTTCACTCTATGATTTCTTTCGACGTGCAAAAACTTTTTAATAAAAGGAGATCTCAGTTGTTGATTCTTGGAAGTACTTCTCATGCGGCTTTCGTTTTGTTCATGAACTCTTTTCCTACCCCTATGTCTCCAAAATTTCTACCAACCTTGTCTTCCAGTAGATTTAGTGTTTCTGTTTTAACGTTTAGATCTTTAATCCATTTTGACTGAAGTTTAGTGCATGGTGATAGGCATGGGTCTAGTTTTAGTCAATTTCTCCAGTACCATTTATTAAAGAGGGTATCTTTCTTCTAGTGAACATGTTTGGCTGCTTTCTCAAACATAAGGTGGCTAAGTGTATTTATAGTTGTGTGTGCAGCTTCTAATCTATTTCACTCATCTCAGGTCTGGTGTTTTTGTTTTTTGTTTTTTTTTTTTGGCCAGTACCACACTGATTTTTACACAGTAGCTTTGTAGTATAACTTCAAGTAAGGTATTGTGATGTGATGCCTCCTGCCTTGCCTTTGTTGCCTTTGCCTTTTCTATTCTAGGTCTCTCTGTTTCCAAGAGTTTTAGGATTTTTTTCTCTAGATTTGTCAGGTATGTTAATGGTAGTTTGATCAGGATTGCATTAAATATATATAACAGTTGTAGGAATATGGCCATTTTCACAATGTTGGTTCTTCTATCCAATAGCAAGTGATATCTTTCCATATTTTGATATCCTCTTCAATCTCCTTTTTTAAAAGTATTATAATTTTCAGTGTATAGATCTTTGACATACTATATTAGACTGATTCCTAGGTATTTCATTTTTTTGGATGCTACTGTGAAAGGTGTTATTTTCTTAATTTCATGCTTAGTGAATTTGTTATTTGTGTACAGAAATGCTATTAATTTTTTTTTTCTGCATCCAGGATGGAACTCACAACCTCACATTTACAGAGTAGGACCTTAGCCAACTAAGCTAAACCCTGGAGCAATGCTATTAATTTTAGTGTTAACTTTTTATCCAGCTACATTGCTGAATTTTCTTATTAGCTCTAGTAGTCTTTTGATAGAGTTTTGGGGTCTTCTATGTAGAGTATCATGTCATCTGCAAATAATGATAATTTAACTTTTCCTTTCCTATCCTTATTCCTTTTATTTCTCTCTCTTGTCTAATTGCTCTGGCTAATGTTTCTAGAACTGTATTGAATAGAATTGGTGATAGTGGATATCCTTGTATTGTTCCTGATTTTGGAATGAAAGCTTTCCGTTTTTGTCCACTTAGTATGATATTGGCTGTTGGCTTGTCATAGATGGCTTTTATCAGTTTGAGGTAGAGACCATCTATTCCAATTTTCTGCAGGATTTTTTAAATCATGAATGAATGTTGGACTTTATCAAAAGCTTTTTCTGCATCTATTGAGATGATCATGTGATTTTTGTTATGGACTGTTGATGTGGTATATTACATATATTTATTTGCATATATTGAACCATACCTGCATTCCTAGGATGAATCCCTCTTAGTCATGGTGTAAAATCTTCTTGATTTGTTACATTCTGTTTGCTAGTATTTTATTGAGAATTTTTGCATTAATGTTGATTAGGGAAACTGGTCTATAGTTCTCCTTTTTGGTTAGATCTTTCTTTGGTTTTGTTATCAGAGTAATACTTGCCTCCAGGAATGAGTTAGGGAGAATTGCTTCCCTTTAAATTTCATTAAAGTGTTTAAGGAAAATGGTGTTAAATCTTCTCTAACTTTCTTGTAGAGTTCAGCTGTCAGTTCATCAGGAGCTGGGCTTTTCTTTGTTGGTAAATTGTTAATTATGTTTTCAATTTCAGTAACTGATATTGAGTTACTAAAAATTGTTATACCTTCTTGATTCAGCTTTGGTAATTCATATGTTTTTAGGAAGCTGTCAATTTCTTCTGTGTTTTTCAGCCTATGTGATCATAGGTTTTTAAAGCAGGTTTTGATAATCTGCATTTCCACTGGATCTATAGTAATTTCTCCCTTTTCATTTCTCATTGCATGAATTTGCATCTTTTCATTCTTTTTCTTAATAAAGTTGGCTAGGGATTTATCAGTTTTGTTTATTCTTTCCAAGAAACAACTATTTGATTCATTAGTTCTTTGTATTTTTTTTTGTCTCAATTACATTTCTGCTTTGCTCTTTATAATTTCCTCTCTTCTATGAGCTTTGGTCTTTACTTGCTCTTCTTTTCCTAGAAGCTTATTTATTTGTGCTTATTCTGTTTTCCTGATGTGAGAATCCATTGCTATATATTTCCCACTTGGGACCACTTTCATTGCATATCATAGATTCTGGTATGTTGTTATCTGCATTTTCATTGAATTGTAGATATTGTTTAATTTCTTCTGTAACCCATTGGTTGTCCAGGTTGTTAATTTCCATGTGTTTTTGTTTTGGGGACTACAAATTCACAGTGGCTAATTTTTCCATACTTCCCTATGGGATAAAATGGAGGTTTGGGACTATTGGTACTACCCATCTGAGATTTCTAAGACTCTTCTAAGCATAATATCATCTATACCCTTTTAAGTCATCCCAGGGTTATACTCCAGTGGCTCCTTTGGGAATGGAAGAGGACTGATTCAGAGATATTGACTTCCTAGCCATTGAAGCATTACTATACTTGTCTGTGTCTTTTATTTTTTCCTCTATACTCTTAAGACACATAATTGGTATTCTTGGGTGGGCTCCTGATATTTATGTAGGCTTTGCAGCTTCTTTTGCAATTAAGTTCCAATTTCAAATCACTGTGGCCAAATAATATGCATAGGATAATTTAAATCCCTTTGCAATTACTTAAGCATGTTATATAGTTAATATATGATCTATTTTAGAGAATATTCCATGTGCAGCTGAGAAGAATGTGTATTCTTAGATTGTTGGGTGGAACAATCTGTAAACATCCAGTAAGTCCATTTGTTCACAGATTTGATTCAGTTCTGTTACTTCTTTGCTGATGTTTTGTCTAGTTGATCTATATCTTGGTGACAGTGGGATATTAAGGTTTCCTGTTACAATTGTGTTGTTGTATATTTGATTTTTTATGTCTGTTAGTATTTATCTTGTACAGTTGGGTGCTCCTGTATTTGGTGCATATATATTTATTATTGTTAGCTCTTCCTCTTAAATTTTTCCCCTAACAAGTATGTGGTGACTTTCTTTATCTTTTTTGATCATTTTTGGTTTGAAGTTCACATTGTCTGCAAACAGAATAGCTACCCTATTTTTTTCTGGGTTTCTGTCACCTGAAATATTTTTTCCTGTCCTTTGACTTTCAGCCTATGAGTTTCTTTTTGAGTTAGATGTGTTTCATGTATACAGTATATTGTTGGATTCTGTTTTTTGATTCATTCTGTCCATCTATTTCTTTTAATTGGTGAATTGATGCCATTTACATTGATGTGTATAACTGATATGTACTGGCTTAACTTTGTAATGTTATTTTCCTTCACTTGGTTCCTTGCTTCCCCCTTCTCCTTGTTCAATTGCTTGCCCTTCCTGGTGGCTTCTTTCTGTTGTTCTGGGAATTGTGGTCATTTTTATCTCTATCTAGTATTTTTTCACTAGTTTTTCTAGGGTTTGGTGGACATGAATTTCTTCAGTTATTATTTGTCATGGAAGTATCTTATGTCTCCATTAATTTTTGAAAGAAATTTTGCAGGGAACATCAATCTGGATTGAAAGTTGTTTTGTTTCAGGGCTTGAAATATTTCACTCCAAGCTAATCTTGACTTGAGGGTTTATGCTAAGAAGTTGGCTGTGATTTAATGGGCCTTCCTTGATAGGCCAGCTGTTTCTTTTCTTTAAAAGTTTTTAATATTCTGTTTTCATGCTGAATATCTGGGATCTTGAGTATTATGTCTGGGTATAGATTTATTTTGGTTATGGCTGTTTGAACTTCTATATACCTCACTTATCTGTATATCAGATAATTTTCCCATAGTTAGGAAATTTTCTGCTATTACTTTTGAAAATAGTATATGTTATTTGCATTGACTTGTATTTTCATTGACACATATCAGTCATATTGTTTTTCTTTACATCATCTTGGAGCTGTTTAACTGTTATTTCATGGTTCCTTTTTATTTGTAAGAGTTTTTTCCTCTTGTGCTTGCTTGCTGTGATCCTGTCTTCAAGGTCTAAAAGGTCTGTCTTGTTTCATTCAAGCAGTTTTTCCAGCTTTCAATGGAACTTTTAATTTCCTGGATATCTCTTTGAATCTGTTTGATGCATTCTATTTTCCTATATTGTTCATTCAAGTTTTCCATCATCTTCCCATGCTCCCATACTTTTTTAATCTATGTCTTCTCTAGCTATACTGAGCAACAGCTTTATTAAGGGTGTCATTCTTTCTTTATCTGAGAGATTACTTTTGATCTGATTTTCTCTATAGCCTCATGGATTTGCTTGTTTATTACACTTGCTAGCTTATCAAAAATTTCATGGGCCAGGGATTTAGCTCAGCTGCATAAGTGCCAGCCTGGAAAATGCAAGATCATGAGTTTGATCCCCAGTACAAAAAATAAAATAAAATAAAATAAAATAATAGAAACTACAGGTGTGTGATTTCCAGTGATCTCTATTTAAATGTCTCTGTACTTGTTCCAGATGGGCTGGGTGTTTGAGATTGGCTTTTGCTTTTTCATGTTGTCATTTTCACATCTTGAGATAAGATTTCAATCTTTTCAATCCTGCTAGTCTTGACTGCCCATCATGTGTACCTCAGGATCCTACTGTGTGACTGCCATTCACTTAGTTGCTGGGTCCTACAGTGTAAGGGAGTGGCCATTCACCTGCATTCCTCCAGTGGACCAGTTTTGTGAGTCCTATATTGTTTCTAGGCTCACTAGCCTAGGGGTATTTATAGGAACTGACCCTTAGCTTGTATTGTTACTATGGTTTCAGGCTGTCCCAGACTGCCAGACCTACCTGTCTATAGTGTGTGCCCCAGCTGGTACCCTACTGTGTCACTGGGGGTCTCACAGGCCCAGCTGGATTTCTTCAGGTGGAGATAGGCCTTGCTGGAGCTCTTGACAGTCCACCAAGGGTTCTCTGTACAGAAGAAAGACTCACCTGCACTCTTTTTGGCTTGCCAACATCCTCCAGGTGGGCAGAGTGTTTTCTGAGGCTGCTGTAGATCCACTGAGGTCCTCTGCTTGTTGGGGGGACTCACCACCCTCTCACCAGTCTGCAGAGGTCCTCTAGGTAGGGGAAGGGGATTCCCCACCAAGGTACTGCAGGTGGTGGAAGGGGTTGCTGACAGTCCCTTGGGCTGCTGAGGTCCTCTGTGCTTGGGGGAGAGGTGGCCAATGTTCCCATTGGCTGCTGAGGTTGTCCAGATGGGGTGAGGGGTGGCCTAGGTTCCCCTCTGCTGCTGAGTTCACCCAGGTATGGAGAAGGGGCAACCAATGATCCCCTCAGCTGCTATGGTCTTTCAGGTAGGGAGAGGCACTGAGGCTCCTTTTGACTGCTGAAGTCATCTGGGTTTTCTCACTGAGCAACTTTTATAGCCCTTTTTAATTTTTTATTTTGACGTAGTTTCATTTAATCATTGTTTCCCAGGCTGGATTTGAACTCATGGTCTTCCAGCCTCAGCCTCTCAGAGTGCTAGGATTATAGGTAGGACTTGCATGGTTCTACCTTTTTTGTATATAGATCAAGTGTTTCAATTATAGTTTTTTCTGCCTAAAAAACTCACTTCAATATTTTTTCATGGTTTTTGTTGAGAAGTTTATCATCCTTCTTGCTGTTGAAGTCAGGGTATCCACCCTCTGTAAATTCTGGATTTACATTCTGTCTTCGATTTTTGCAGTTGAATATGTTATATTCAGTGATGTGCATTCATGCTTGGCAATTGTCTTCTTTGATATTCTCTGAGCTCCCTAGACCTATGATTTGCTATCTTATCACTTACTTTGAATAGTTCCCTATCATTATTTTTATACACTTTTTATGCTTATTCTCTTTTTTGGGTTTCTGATATTTAAATTACATGTGTAAAATTTTTTTATTAGTTCCACCTTTGTAGTACATAATGCTTAAATTACCTGTGTGGAGTTAAAAAATCTGCACAACACTTCTTAATTCCTTTTATATCACATTTCCCTCTTCTCCCTTTTCCATCCCTCTATCTCTTGATCCTCTTCTCATTTGAGAAAGATCTGTCTCCTTACTTTTTGTTATCTATCTTTTACTTTGCATTTCATTTATAATTTGGTTTTCTCATATGGAAGCAACCATGAAATATTTAAGCCTGTATATCTGATTTATTTCACATAACATTATGATTTCAGGGTGCATCAATTTTCCTATAGATGACTCAAGTTTGTCATTCTTTCTGGCAGAGTAGTACCCCATTGAGGATAAATACCACATTTTCTTTATCCATTGATCTGTTAGTGGACATATGGACTACTTCCAACAAAATTTAGCTATAATTAACTGTACCTCTATAAACATGGGTATGTGGGGAGACACTGGCCAAAACAGTGATTGAATCTGAGAGTGATAAGAAGGGGTCCTTGAGAAACAATAGTTCCTATGCTCTTGTAACACATGGATAGAGTTTAGAGCAGAATCTTCAGGATGACAATCAGCAGAATGAAGAGCAACTTACTGTCAGGAATATTTGTTTTGGCTAGTGTGTTACTTCTGCTCCTGATAAGATTGTTTAAACTAGGTTGGCATATGTCATGCAACAAACCATCCCTTTTTGGCCTTGTCTCCTGAAAGAACAAAAAAAACCTCCTATGCAATATGTTACAAAATAGTTTTCTTTAATATCTCTGAGATACAAATAAATAACCTCAGAGATCTCAGTGCTGTCTCCCTTAGGCATTCTGCCCAAGGAGCAGACCCTCTGAGTACTCAATAACTATCTTGGTTGCTTTTCTCTCATTGCTGAGACAAAGCACCCAACATCCCAAAGTAAGGAATAAAAGGTTTACTTAGCTCACAGTTGGTGGAGGTTTCAATCCATAATCAGCTGGCTCCAAGGCAGGGTGGCATGGCACAGGGGCAACAGTGCAAGGTGACAAATACGGAAAAAGCAGCAAGAGCAAAAGGAGTAAAACAAGCCTCTCTTCCTCTCTCACACTGTATGCAGGCTCTCCACCCATACCATCTCAGTGCCATCCTCTTGCACAGGCTCAGGGTGTTTACAAAATGAAGACTGGTGCCCTGCTGAATTGCTCAGTTAAACTTCTAAACTTCTCAAGTCGACACAATGTATCAGCCTTACAATGACTAAAATAAATCTCATTTTTGTGGAATCATCTTCATTTTCTGTGCACCCACAGTCACATGGTATAATGTGGGTACATATGGATCACTGTAACGTGATGTCTTTAATTCTTTCAGAAAGATACCTAGAAATGGAATAACTGGGTCAAATGGAATTTTCAATTTTCCTTTTTCTTTGTTTGAAGACTCTCCACACTGATTTCCAGAGTGTTGTACTAGTTTATGTTCCCACCAACAACATCCTGTTTCCCTTTCAGTTTCTCTAGCATTTGTTATTATTTGATTTTCTGAAAGTGACCATTCTTTCTGGGGTAAGAAGGACTCTCGTGTTATTTTAATTTGCATTTCTCTAATGATCAGTGTAATGATTAATATCTGGTTTCAACTTGAGAAGTTTAGAAGTTCAACAAAGTGACTCAGCAAGGGTCCAGGGTCCTTACTTTATAACATCCTTATCCTGTGCAACAGGAGGGAACAGGAGACAGTGTGAGTACTACACCCACCCTAGGGGGTGGTGGTCTGCTTACAATATAATGGAGGAAAAGAGGCTTGTTTGATCCTCCTTTTGCTTGTGCTGTCTTCTACTACCTTGAACTGTTGCTCCTGTGTCATGACACCCTGCCTTGGAGTCATATGATTATGGACTGAAGCCTCCACAAACTGTGAACTAAATAAACATTTCCTTCTTTAATTTTGTGTGTTGGGTATTTTTCTCTCAGCAATGAGAGAAGAGTAACTAAGACATAATTTGGCACCAGAGAAGCAGAGTTGTTTCTATGACTATATCTGGGGGCTGGGGATTTTTCTCAGTGGCATAAGCACCTGCCTTGCAAGCAGGAAGTCATGAGTTTGATCCCGGTACCTATTAAAAAAAAAAGACCATAATCTATGACTATACCTGACCTTGTGGTTCAAGAGCCTTTGGGAAATGGCTTGTGGAAAGAGTTTGGAAAGCTTTTGGAGTTGTAGCCTGAAAGAGTAGAGCTGGAACACTTTAGGCTGTTCTGTATGGGAGATTCTTATCAAAGCTCAGAAGCCCAAAAGGGTGATAGAAATCTTGCTGGTAAAGACCAAGCTTCTTCTGTTGGGAAGAGTGTTGCAGAATCCAGGTCCTCAAAGGAAGATGTGCCACATTAAGGGGGTAGAAGGCAACTTTTATTACCCTAGTAGGTTGGTGGAAATCAGTTGTAAATCACCAGCCCAGGGTCAGCTTTGGGTTTAGTTTGTGTAGGATTTGTAAGCAGAAAGTAAAAAGTTGATAACAGGATATTATGTAATTGGTTATATGAACCAAGTTGTATGTTATCAGGCAGATTTTTTTCAAGCAGGTTAACTATAGGTGTTTTTTATCTTAAAGTGGAAAAGGCTAGGGAGGAATCTGGGGCACAGTGGGTGATTGAAACTAAGAATGTAAGTTGGACAGTTATTAAAAATAGAATATTTTACAGACAGCACAGATAAATGCAGTCAAACTGAGCCAGGTTGCACTATTTCTATGTTGCTGGCGTGGTCAGTCAAGGCTAAGTCTAATGGTCTATGTGGCAAATCTTATCTTAATATAGCATCAGAGTGCTGATCTTTATCTTTTCTGTCACAGAAGGATGGCATTGGTTGTTGGACTCCAGCTGGTGTATGTTATGATTTGGCAGAAAATTTGTCTGCATTTTGCTCCTATTCAGAGACTTTGCATGAGAGTGAGATTGAAAGGTAGACTAATGTGGCAGGAGAAATTTTAAGGCAGTTGAATGCTGAGGCTATGGCATAACTACTTTTTTTTAGCCAGATCAAGGGCAAATAGTCTAGCAGGATGATTTAAAATTTTGGCCAGAAAGGAAGCTCCAGTAAAGCTTTGGAGTACAAAGACAGAACTGAGGAGATCTGGATTGCTGAGAAGTAAAAAGAGAACATAAAAGATGGCATGAGGGCATCAAAACAAGCAGCAAGTCTCTGCCCTTTTCAGCCTCAAAACTGCAAAAGTGCAAGACTTTGCTTTGAGGAGAAAGCCACAGAATATCATGTTTCAGAATGGCAGAAGCTTGAAAATTTTGTTTCTCAAAATTGAATTCAAAATGCCCAGTGATCAGGCGAGCGATTCCTACATCTGAGAGAGGAAAGCCTGGCTACTACTCCATTTGGTAGCAGACCTTGATATCATCCACATGGTTCTGGTTTTAGGTGCATGCAGAATGCAAGAGTTATGGAATTAAGAAGGCTTCCACCCCTATTTCAAAAGGTCTGTGGGGGCAGACAGTGTACCTCTGAGAGGGCAATGTGTGAAGCCAAAGGTACAGTGGAGACATCACATGTTTGAAGAAGCCAGGATTATGGATCATCTGAGAAAACATGCAAGGAGGGAGCAAAGCAAGCCTAAGAGAGAAACTGTGGGAGCTATAACTGCCAGAAATGCCATAAGGGTGGAATCATTCAAGCCCTTTGGAGCTCAGAATTTGTCACAGTTTTCTTCAGATGCTAGATGGGGAACTACAAGACTTAATATTTGCCCTGTTGGATTTTGGACTTGCGTTTATCCCAATCCGTTGTATTCCCATTTATAACTTTTGGAATGAAAATATTTATCTCGTGCCATTGAATGTTGCAAATGTTTAACTTTCTTTTCATTTGTATAGGGACTTGTAGCTAAAAGTTTGCCTTACATCTCATCAGAGACATGGAACTTGTACTTTGCAGCAATGCTGAAGCTGTTAGGACTTTGCAACTCTTCTATATAAACTAAATGTTTTTTGCATAAAGGGATGTACATGAGTCTTTGGGGCAGGGGTGTACTGTTATGGTTCTAATGTAATGTTGGTAGATTTAATAGAGATTCTTAAGGATTGTTATACCTTTGTTATAATGTTCAAGTTGTGAAATGACATGAATAAGCATGTCTTTGTATCTGGAAACCTGTTTAAAGAAATGACAAGGAGTGGATTGTAATGGTTGATACATTGTGTCAGCTTCAGAGGTGTAGAAGTTTAATGAATGACTCTGTAGGGAGCCAGAGTCCTCACTTTGTAAACATCCTGAGCTTGTGCAAAGGAGGGAATGAGAGATGGTGTGAGTGCTACAGCCACTTTAGGAGTGGTATCATGCTTACACTATAAGAGAGAAAAAGAGGCCTACTGTTTTGCTCTTGCTGCTTCTGCTCTTCTGCTGCCTTGAATTGTTGCCCCTCATTGAGTCATCGTGCCTAAGAGCCACTTGATTATGGAATGAAACCTTCACAAACTGTGAGCTAATTAAATATTTTCTTCCTTAATTTTGGGCATTGAGTATTTTGTCCCAGCAATAAGAGACTTTGCCTAAGACAACCACTGATATTGAATATTTGTTCATGCATTTATTGGTCATTTGTACTTCTTCATCTGTGAGATATATATTCATTTCATATGCCCATTTTTTGAATGGGTCATTTATTTTAGGGAGTCTAATTTTTTTATATCTTTATATATTATAAATATTAGTCTTCTGTCCTTGGAATAGCTGGCAATTTTTTTGCATTCTGTAGGTTGTCTTTCCACTCTGTTGGTTATTTATTTTATTTTATTTTTTTACTTTTTTTATTTAAAGAGAAAAAAAATAGGAAAAAGGTAGAAATATTACAGAATTTCAAGAAAAGAAGATAAACAGTAAGAAATCTCTAGTTGATAAAGTACATATTGTTCTTTTAGAAATAGTTATTCAAGTTACAGGATTAAAGCACACAAAGTGGACACTCAAGCAGTGAGACTGCAAACAGATCTGTTCAACAATCCAACAAGAACCTAGAAATATGGTCATCAATCCCACACACCTAAACATACATGCAGCTATATCTTTTATAGCACTTCCTATTTCCTCTTTTTTTACAATAGCAATTATACATTTTTTTAAAATTTTTATTTAAAGAGAAGAAAAAAGCAAAACAGAAAAAAGGGTAGCAACAATACAGAATTCTAAAAGAAAGAAAGAAAAAGGAGAATGAGAAAAAGCCCCACTAAGAAATCAGTAATTTATAAATTATGTACTGTCATCCTGGCTATAGTTGTTCAAGTTACAAAGTTAAAGGGTACATAGTAAATATTCAAACAGACTACAAACAGTTCTGCTCAAAGATCCAACAAAGATTCAGCAATATGGTCATCTATTTTACACACTCAAACATGCAGTTATATCCCTCAGAGCACTTTCTTTTCCTCTCTTTTTTACAATAGCAATTACACATTTTGGTTTTATTACTCTTGTAGTTCTTTTATTTACTTTTTACACTAGAGACACAATATGATATTTATAAATATGATTCTTACTTATTTCACTAATGAGGATAGTCTCAAGTTCTCTCCATTTGCCTATGAAGGCCTCAAGATCATCCTTTTTATAGCTGAGTAATATTCCATTGTATAAAAATGCCACATCTTTTTCATCCACTCTGCAGTTGATGGGCATCTTGGTTGTTACCAGGATTTAGCTATCACAAATTGTGCAGCTATGAACATGGGTGCACATATATTATTGTGATATGAACTTTTCAGTTCTTTGGGGAAAATACCCGGGGTGGGGGGAGATAGCTGGATTGAATGGAACTTCCAATCCTAGTCTTCTGAGAATTCTCCATATGGATTTCCATAATGGTTGCACCAGTCTACATTCCCACCAACAGTGGAGCAGTGTTCCTTTTTCCCCCACAGCCTCACCAACATTTGTTATCAGTTGATTTCTTGATGGCAGCTATTCTTTCCGGGGTAAGGTAGAATCTCAATGCTGTTTTAATTTGCATTTCTCGAATGACCAGTGATGGTGAACATTTCTTCATGTATTTATTTGCCATTTGTGTATCTTTCCCTGAGAACTGTGTGTTCATCTCAGATGCCCATTTTTGGAGAGGGTTTTTGAATTTGGGGGGCTTGATGTTTTTCAATTCTTTATATATTCTGGACACAAGTCCTTTGTCTGAAGGGTTGCTGGCTAACATTTTTTCCCACTCTGTGGGTTTTCTTTTCACTCTGTTGGTGATTTCCTTTGAAGTGCAGAAACTTTTCAATAATGTGAGATCCCATTTGTTGATTCTTTGAAGTGTTTTCTGTGCAGTTTGCATTTTGTTCATGAATTCTCTGCCTACCCCTATGTCTCCAAGACTTCTACCTACCTTGTCTTCCAGTAGTTTTAGTGTTTCTGTTTTAATATTGAGGTCTTTGATCCATTTAGACTTTAGCTTTGTGCATGGTGATATGCATGGATCTAGTTTCAGTTTTCGGCATGTAGAGAGCCAATTTTTCCAACACCATTTATTAAAGAGACTATCCTTCTTCCAGTGGACATATTTAGCCCCTTTGTCAAATATCAGGTGGCTGAGTGTCTTTGTAGTTGTGCTTGCATCTTCTAATCTGTTCCATTGATCCTCAGTTCTATTTCTTTGCCAGTACCAAGCTGATTTGATCACTGTGGCTTTATAGTACTATTTCAAGTCAGGAACTGAGATGCCTCCTGCCTTGCTTTGTTGCCTAGAATTGCCTTTGCTATTCTAGGTTTCTTCTGTTTCCAAATGAATTTTAGTAGTGTTTTTTCTAGATCTGTGAGGTATGTTAATGGTATTTTGATTGGGATTGTGTTAGATCTGCATAATAGTTTTGGGAGTATGGCCATTTTCACAATGTTGGTTCTTCCTAACCAAGAGCAAGGAATGTCTTTCCATTTTCTAACATCATCTTCAATCTCCTTTTTCAGTGTAGTATAATTTTCAGCATATAGGTCTTTTATATTTTTAGTTAGGTTGATTCCTAAGTATTTCATTTTTTTACATGTTATTGTAAAGGGCTATAGTTCCATAATTTCTCTCTCAGTGAATTTTTTGTTTGTGTACAGGAATGCTATTGATTTTTGAGCACTGACTTTGTATCCAGCTACACTGCTGAACTTGTTTATTACCTCTAGCAGTCTTTTAATGGAGTTTTTTGGGTCTTCTATATAGAGTATCACGTCATCTGCAAATAGTGATAATTTAACTTCTTCCTTTCCTATCTTTTCTCCTTTTATTTCTCTCTCTTGTCTGATTGTCCTGGCTAGTGTTTCCAGAACTATGTTGAAAAGGAGTGGTGATAGTGGACATCCTTGTCTTGTTCCTGATTTTAAAGTAAAAGCTTTCAGCTTTTGTCCATTTAATGTTATGTAATGTTAGCTGTTGGTTTGTCATAGATGGCTTTTATAAGGTTGAGGTAGACACCGTGTATTCTGAGTTTCTGAAGGGTTTTTATCATGAACATGTGTTGGACTTTATTGAAAGCTTTTTCTGCATCTATTGAGATGACCATGTGGTTTTTATTTTTGGCTCTGTTGATGTGGTGTATTATATTTATTGATTTGTGTATGTTAAACCATCCCTGCATTCCTATAATGAACCCCACTTGGTCATGGTGTGTAATCTTCTTGATGATTTGCTGCATTCTATTTGCCAGTATTTTGCTGAGAATCTTTGCATCAATGTTCATTAGTGAGATTGGCCTATAGTTCTCCTTTTTGGTTGGATCTTTCTCTGGTTTTGGTATCAGAGTAATACTTGCCTCCAGGAATGAGTAATACTTGCCTCCAGGATTGCTTTTTTCTCAATTTCATTAAAGAGTTTAAGGAGTACTGCCATCAAATCTTCTCTAAATTTCTTATAGAATTCAGCTGTAAATCTATCTGGACCTGGGCTTTTCTTTGTTGGTAAGTTTTTAATTACATTTTTAATTTCAATATCTGACATTGGGTTGTTCAAAGTTGCTATATCTTCTTGGTTGAGCTTTGGTAGTTCATATGTTTCTAGAAATCTTTCCATTTCCTCTGTGTTTTTCACTCCTGCTGTCTCACTCCCACCATAAATATCATCATGGAGATAAGACAGTTCTCCTAAACTGGCATAATTTACTACTTGGAGAAGTTTTTGCAGTGACTCCCAAGGTCCTGCTCAGTCCCCAAGCTTTCCTCAATATTCTCTCTTTGTTTTAAGACCTGATAAATATGCCACCCAGAGAAGTTCTTTGTCTCAGCCCCCAGAGTCTCAAACTCTGCTAGAGGGTTTTTGACCCTCCTGGAGCTCTACAATCATATTCTTGTTTCATTTATTTAAGCCTTCACTGTACACTCATTTGGGAGATTGGGGATCTTAGCCACTGGTTGTGGGCTGAGGTCTTTTCCCGCAGCTTGAAGAAGGTTGCAGAGTAGTCCTGGAGAAGCCCTTCTTTGGGTGAGAGGCCTTTAGTAGGGACAAAGGTGAGGAGTTTCACACTTTAAAGTAGGGTGGGGGCTATTTTAGCCAGATCCCAATAAGGGAAATCTTTTATTCTCCTACCACTGAGGATGATGTGAGCTGTGAATTTTTCCCTTTATTGTGTTGAGAAAGTTTCCTATTATTCCTAGTTCATTGAGTATTTTTTAAAAATCATTTTAATCAGGGTATTAGGTCTTGTAAAATATTGTTTCTGCATTAAATGAGATAATCATTATGGTTTTCTTCTTTGGTCTATTAACATGCTATCTTATACAGTTTTGTTTTTGAATATTGACTTGAAGATTGAAACTCTCTTGGACTTGCTGTGTAATCCTTTTAATACAAGGCTGAATTGAATTTGCTAGCATTTTGTTGGTTTTTTTGCATCTGTATTTCTGGAATGTTGGTGTTTAACATTCTTGCAGTCTTTATATGGCTTTGATAGCAGGTACTGGTGTCCTCATAAAATGAATTAGGAAATTTTCTTGCCTCTTCTAGAGAAATCTGAGGATTGCTGTTGAAATGTTCATAAACATTTGAAGAAATCCACCAGTACAGCCATGTTGTCCTGGGTTTTTCCTTTTGGGAGGATGTGGATTACTAATTCAGTTTTCCTACTAGTCATAGCATAGGTCTACTCAGACTAACTATTTTATCATGATTGGTTTTGGCAGATATGTGTCCTCAAAATTATTCATTTCATGAATGTAATCCAATTTGTTAGCATACAAATGTTCTGAGAATTCTCTTATAACCCTTTTTATTTCTGTAAAACTGATATTATTGGTGCTAGTTTCATTTCTAATTTTAGTAATTTGCATCTTCCCTCTTTATGTTCAATGTAGTTAAACATTTGTCAATTTAGTTGATCTTTTCAAAGTGCCAACTTGTGATTCTGCTGATTTTTTAATTCTTTTTTTATTCCCTTTTAGCTTCTATTACTTATTTCCTGATGGTGGTTTTGAATGAGCTTTCTCTTCTTCTTCTGGATTCTTAAGATACAAAGTTGAGTTTATTGATTTGAGGTGTTTTCCTTTACCATAGGTATGCCACAGCTAAACTTCCTTGCTTAGATTGCTTTTTCTGTTACCCCTATATTTTGGTATGCTGTTTTAACTTCCATTTGTCACAGGTGATAGTCTGATACAGCTCACTGGCTCTTTATGCACTTATGTGGAGTCTATTAATGAGGCTGTCACATTTTTTCAATTCTGAGGCAGAGTTTTTTACTTCTAATGTTGACACTGTTCCCTCCTAGGTCACCATGTCTAGTGCATTTTCACTTCGCACTCTCTTCATTAAACTTTTTATTTTTTTTTATCGGTACCGGGGATTGAACTCACAACCACATGTGTGTAAGGCAGATGCTTATGCCACTGAGCTAAATCCCCAGCCCACTTCTCCATCTCTTTTAGGCTTTCTATCTATTTTTCCTTAGGCAAGACAGGAAGGCTGGGAATACTGGTTGTGGGCTGAGGTCTTTTCCCGCACCTTGAAGAAAGTTGCAGAGTAGTCCTAGAGAAGCCCTTCTTTGAGTGAGAGGCTTTTAGTAGGGACAAAGGTGAGGAGTTTCACACTTTAAGGTAGGGTGGGGGCTATTTTTCTGACCCTCACTCTGAAAAGTTGCCCAAACTGTGGGTCCCTTTTACTGCCCAGCCACTCCCTCCACACCTAGCAACAACTTGTCAGAATTTTTAGTTGAGTGTTCCCACCAGTTTGTGACATCTCTAGGCTTCTGCACCAGCTACAGATCTCTCTAGGTTTCTGGAAGGCCATGCTTCCAGATACCAAATCTCTGGTGGGTCAAGCAAAATCACTGATTTTATTTGTTCGGCTTGTTCTTTTGTAGGATGGGATGATGAATTCCAAAGCTTTCACATGTAGTAACAAAAATCAGCCACTTCCTTTCAGTGCCAAGATGTGTAATCTATTTTTGGCAGCAAAGAGTCCAGGTGTCAACATCAGGACCTCAATAGGAGACAGCGTTCATCACAGGGCCAAAGAGCAGATGGCCCCGTGAGCATGAACCAATTAAGAGCCTGTGTGTGTTCTTTTCTAATTGTCACACTTTGAAACATGTTATCAACCTCAAAATCCAGGTGCATCACTAAAGCTAAAATGCCTTTGCCATAGAATGTTCAAGAATAAACTAGATAGGGGTCACTGCAGAGGGACAGAGGACAAATGAATGCTGGAGCCTCAACCTGTTAATTGCTAAAAGTACAGCTTGTGTTTTCTTCCACTTTACACCACCACTGTCATTACCAGCACCAATACTATCACCACCCATGTGTTCCCAGAGCAACTGCAGTGGCCTGTCCTTACCACAAGGCCATGATATTTGTGTGGGATGGGGCACTGATGGAATAAGTATAACAGGTTCTGTGATCAACTGGCCTCCATTCCTCAAGGCTGAGATGTTTGTATGGAAAAGAAAATACCTTTGAAACTGTGCCTGGGGTCAGTGACAATTCCTGGACATTAGCCCACTGTGCCCACCTCTGATAAAAGCTCACTCCTTCTTTGTTAAGAGGCCAGCCTAACCTTTTCTATCTATCAGCCTCCTCTCCTGGAGGTAAAACCTTCCCAATAAAGCTCTGCTTGCATACTTGCTCACCATCCTTGACAGTCTCCCATCAGGCCAGAAGGCCCCAGGTTCAAAATCAAAGAGAATCCCAGTGGCATGGGCCATAGAAGCAGAATATATTGTTCATTACAAAATGCATCTTTGTTGTTGTTAAGGTAAATTTTGTTTTCACAATTTTAGTGAGGACTTTAATAGAAAATATACAGGAGAATAAAGGAGTGCAGCACTGTAACAATAAAAGTGGGAAATAACTTGAGTATTCAATGATCAGAATCTGTGTAGATTTGTTGCTGCCTACTGTTTTGTGCTGCTGTCATTCAAGGAAGAAGGCTGATGCCAAGAAGAATGGAGAAATATGGTATGAAAAAAAAGACTGAAAGGACCCAGAAAGTGTGGAAGTATCCGCAGGAGTGTGAGCTGGATTGGGAGGAGGTGCTGGCTTCACACTGTTTCAACTGGTATGAGTGTTAGTTTAGTTTTGTAACAGAGCGTTCAGGAGAAGGTATAGAAATTTGTTTTTCACCATTTATCTTACTGTGGCTTTTTCCTTTTCACTTCACAGATTTTTCCCATTACAGAAAATAAAATGAAACAGAAGACCAGGAGAAGTGAGCAGCATCTCCTGGCACAGTCTGCAGGCTCTTTGCATCCAGGCCAGGTGAGGCCCTTCTTCCCAAAGCTCTGCCTCCTTGCCAGCCCCATCCCAGTGCAGTCCTGTCTCTCCCACTTCCCAGCCCTCCTGGCCTCCATAGCAGGTCCAGCTTCCCAGCTTTCTAGCCTTGGGCCCCTCTGTCACCCTTGCCATGGCCACAGTATGGCCCCAAGGACCTGCTTCTCAAGGTTTCACTTCACATGGAGAACTGTTTCTGAGATGGTTAGAAATAACCGGTATTTCTGAAATGCCAGACCAGGCCTCTTCCACCCTGAGTAAGACTGCAGCTCACACCTTGCCATGGCCCTGCTTCCTAGGTATCCCCCCGGCCCCCAGTGACCCCAGGCTGGACTCGCCAGACCTGGCCACCTTGGTTCCTGTCATTTTTGCTCTTGGGACTGGTTGGATTCTACCCCATAATCAAGAAACACTGCATTACAAGGCATGTTAAATACACTGTCCCCTGCTGTGGGATAGACATTTAGTTGTCAAGTAGAGATGGATTTAAATCTCTATTCTGTTTTTCTCCAGGCACAATGTTCGTGGTCAAAAGGAAATCAGAAAAACATGCTTCAACACTTCGTTCTGTTTACAAGAATTTACTGAGCACTTTCTCAGACAGGTATAGTACAGAGCCATAGGTCCATGACTGAAGGAAGGTGGCCTGCCTCTAGGTTCTCAACTTGCTCACAAAAAGATGCATGGCTAGCAGTCTAGCAGGCTCAGACTTCTGTGGCCTGAAATAACAAGAGAAGGAAGGATCTAAGGGAGGTGTTCACTGTGGAAACTCAGGAGGAAGTTTCGGAGCCTGCAGAAGAGCAGGGGCCTTGCAGCTGGAGGCAAGATTCAAACCCTACTAGCTTCACACACTTTTTGTGGCCATGGACTGTCCATATCTTGGTTTCTAGGCTTGAGAAGTGAGGATAAGAAGTGCATTTAGGTTGGTGTGGTGTGGGGGCAGGCTGATCTACTTGTAACCTGCTCGGAGCTAGACTTAGTAATGTGGTTATCATTTTGGGAAACCAGGAGGTGAGGGTTCCTGGGAGAAGGAATCAGACATGACTTCACACAAGAGCTGGTGCTAAGACTCCTCCATATCCCAGGGCTGGAGAAACTGGTCTGGAATCTTGATGTAGCATTTGAATCTAGAATGCATAGACTGTGTCCTGCATACTGTGGGCCCCAGCATTGCTGTGAATGATGACCGCAGGAGCATTTCTAGCCTGAAGTCAATGTCAGGCACCATGAGAGAGTGAGACCTTGTGAGACTGCAGCCTGGCCTGAAATTCCTCCCCTGCCAGAGCTAATGCAACTCCCTCCCCTCCCCTCTCTTCCCCTCAGGAGTTCTGGCTGAACTATAACTTCTCTGGTGGTTTGTCAAGGACCTAAGCTCCCCCTTCCCACTAGAAACAAATTTCACAGGTGCCTGTAACATCCCTTTGCCTTCCATGGCAGTGTTCTGGTTGAGGTAGAAGCTAATCCTAAAGGAAGGAGATGGGCCATCTGTCCCTGAACCTGCTGCCTTGGTGCTGGGCCAGGACACCTGACCTTTCTGAGGATACCAGCTGCCTTCTTTAGTTTTTACAGTTTTACAGTTCTGAATATTTGGGTGCTGCCCATCTGTTACAGCTTTGTGAATGTGTGCAACCCTACTAAAGATGAATTTTCGTGAAGATGGAATAGGGATACTAACAGTGTGGAGGGAGTGGTGTCACTTTTGCTACTTGAAGGAAGAAAGGCAGAGCTGGGAAGAAGTAATGGGGTTCTCCCCAGAGAGTGTCCTTCCATCCATTGCCTCAGTTAGACAGTGCAAGTGGAGGAAAACCATCACTTGCACAGGACAATTTGTGACAGAGAATTCTGAAACACCTATCAAGGTAGAGTTGGGCAGGGTCCAGTCATCCAGGGCAAGTTTGCAGAGTAATGCATGATCCTGGCTGGTTTGAGACTCTTGTGGAGGTGGGGCTGGTTCTGTACTGGGTTCCCAAGGACTGGCAGAGAGCTCATGGTGTGGGGCCAGAAGGCCCTTCTGAGCTTACCACATCTGGCTCTTGGGCTGAGCCTTGGATCTCACCCTTCTCACACAGCACTAGCCAACAAATTGACTGTCAGCCTCTCATTTGCAATGTGGACCATCACATTTTCCATCAGTCACAGGCCTGAGCTCCTCCCTGACATGTTTCTTGAGAAACAATTTGCAGTTTCAACTTGTCCTTGGCCTTGGGTCAGCTGAAGTTACCTCTGCACGGAAATGTCCCACCTCTTACTTGCCTGAGTGGTTTGGCCATGACTGGCCTGAGGGCCCCCACTTAAGCTAATCAGGCTGGGAGTCTGTGACAGCATTTTGAGACACTTGTAGAGGAGCCCTTTACTACTGGCTGGCTGTCCAGAGTAAGGCTCAAGATTTCTGGGGAGTAGCCTCAGGGGCTTGCCTGGGCAGCAGGAGCTGAGGGAGGCCCACAGTCCAGACAGCTCCTGTGTGCTGCCTGCTCTGCTGCCTTGGGGCTGAGCTGCAGGTTCAGGTCCTCCATGGAGGCACAGGAGGCCCCCAGGCTGGCGGGCTCCGTTCTGAGCTGGGTCAGGTTCAGGATGAGGTCTGGATGCTTCTGTTCTTGTGAGTTGGCCAAGGAGGGCAGGCAACAGACAGTGACCCCACTAGGGAAGCTACCAGTCTGTTTCTGCTGCAGAAAGTCAGGGTTCCAGGCCTGAGGCTGCCTGAAGAGCCCATTGCCTGTGTCCTGCCTTGGAGGCTGGCCATCTGAGTGGATTTGCAGAGCTGCCACATGCGCCAGACAGCCCGCCAGTGCAGGCCCTGCCTCTAGAGTCCTCCCCCCATAACCAGGCCTCCAGGGGCCTTGGCAATGCCTCAGGTTTCCAGGTGGCCCCACCACCTTCTGTGAACTGGGCCAGGCAGGTGGGCTTGTAGCTTTGATTTTCCTAGAAGTATTTGTTGCTATGGCAGCTGCAGACTCCACAGAGAATGAACCTGCAGAGTGGCCTTGGGTCCCTTGCTCCATGGGGGGATCCTGGGATGGGGTCATGGTCCCCTTTGCCACTCCCCCTGGAATTGTGCTCTCTCTGGCCAGCAGGCTTTGAGTGTTCAAGTGTGCCTTCCTGCCAGGTGCTGAGCATACTGTGGCTCTGCCTGTATCTGGGGCCTGGATCCTCTTCCCCTCCAGTTTCTCCTCTTGTCCCCAGGGCCTCCTAGGAAGGCTGACTGGGTCTTCGGGCTCCACAGGGGAAGGGGTGGCAGCAGGTGGAGTGCGGCGGAGCCAGTTGACAATGCCCATGGTGATGGCCAATTCTGTGTCACAGAGCTTCAGCAGGCACTCCTTGCCCTTCCAGGAGCTCTGCAGGAAGCCCTGGCTGAGCAGGTCGGGAGCTGGTGCTGGGGCCAGGTTCTCCTCAGCTCCCACGTGGAAGCTGCACATGGAGAGTGGTGTCCCCAGGGCTGGACCTGACAGACTTTCTGACACACAGAGCTCATCATCTAGGCTTGGGCCAACAGGGCCCTCACTGGGGTCATAGAACAGCTCATACAGGGCGTCCCCACTGTAGCTGTCCCGGGGAAAGGCAGCTGCAGGTGTGCTGGGATCTGAGGCCTCCTTCTTGTCCTCCTCAAGGCCTGGGGAGAAGGAGTCATAATACCCCTCATCACTTGTGGACACAGATTCTGGCTGCTCACTTTTGGGGGTGCCTGTGTCTATAGAGCTGGCTTTGGATCCGCTGGGAGGGCCCCTATAAGGGAACAGAGGCAGCTCGGCCAGCCCAGCCATATCAGGCTTGGGCTGGGCTGTGTCTGTGCCCTGGGGGCCTGCTGGCCATGGGCCCAGCAGGGCGTGCTGCTGCTGCCATACAGAGCGATTCACACTGTCCCAGAACTTAGTGAAATCTGAAACCTTGTTCTGGGTGGGCGATGCCGGTTGCTCCATGCTCCGGGAAGGGTCCCTAGAAGCCTTGCTCTCTGAGGCCTGAAACACCTGGGCGGGGCTCTTGGGATTGTCATTGAGCTCTAGGGATGGCACTGAGCTCTCATCTGCAAAGATCTCTCCGCACCCTGTGAGTGAGTCGAAGCTCTTGAGGGAGGCAACGTCCTCGCACAGGACCCGGCACAGGTCGAGAGAGTCAGGCAGGAGCTCGCTGTCAGATAGTTCTGGGCCCAAGCTGTCCAGCTCCAGGCCTTCCCCCAGGGAGAAGAATGCTTTGCCTTGCTGCCCTGCAGCAACGGATGGGTCTCCAGAGGACAGGCTCTTCCCCTTGCCTGCCAGAGCAGCCAGGTTCTCAGTCTTGTTTCTGCAGATGTGGAATAGGTTCTGGAAGCACTTCTTGGGTCTTTTCAGGGAAATCCTTTTCCTTGGGATGCTCTTGGCCACAGCTGGCACAAAGGGCATCTGGGGCACAAAGTGGCGGTAGTCAATCATGCGTGGGCCACTGGGAGGCCCTGGGAAGCTTGTGCTGCCCACCAGCTGCCCTGTGGTGGTGGTTGCTGTGCTGGCTCCTAGAACACTGTCATGAGTCTTGCTCTTCCGCACAAGCTTGAAGGTGGCTCCACAGAGGGCTACAGGGCCCCCATCAGGGTTGGGATGAGCTCCCTTGTTGGGATTCCTGCCATGCCCTTGGGCACTAGGACTGGCCTGGGGCCCCTTCTCACTGTGGAGCCTCTGCTGCCCTCCCAGTGAGACTGACCACGGATTTGCATCCTCCTTGACTGGAGCAGCAGCCATAGAGTCTGAGGATCTCTCATGAGAAATCTGTAGGCTGGATTTGATGAAAGTCTTTCCCCTCTTTAGCTCCATGCTGCTGGTGCCTGGTACCTGTGGAGGAAAGCAGGGGGCACTTAGTATCTGAGATTGGGGGACTATGGGCTTCAGGAGACTTTTACCCACCTTTGCTTACACAACTGGTTTAGTAGTCCCAGTGGATTTTCCCTGGGGGTGAGGGAGGGATGACTGGAATAGCCCTACCCCGACCCCATGCACTATTCCCACTTTATAGACAGCTGATAGGCACACAGAAGAAATCAAAATGAGAGCTGACTGGAGGCACTGGTGATTGCTCTGTCCCTGAGCTTGTGACTCATCCAAACACTCTCTCACTAGCCAGTTCTGACTTCCATCTGAAGGCCAGTTATGCACCAATAACATCTCAGTTTACCTGTACCACCTTCTTGGAACAAATCATGGGCTGTCTTAGTGCATGAAGCAGACAATCCAACTCAGTGAGCTGCAGGGGGAGACAGAGCTAATGGGCATTCCATTAACCTGCCTCTCAGACCTGAAGCAGCCAACTATCCCTAGAGGAAGTGGTGTACATTGCACTCCAGGACTGCGAAAGGCAAGGCTCAGTCTACAGAGAGGCCAGAAGACAAGATGCGCTTTAGTGTCTAATTTGGCGCATGCAGAACTTGAAGGTATAGAAAAAAGAGAACCTCATGGTGCAAAGCACAGGGGCATTGCTGAAGGCAGACTGGTTCATACAGAATATCATAAGCCAGACAAGCAGGCAGCTGTTACCTGTGCATACATCACTGATAGACATTGGTGCTGAGACTGCCATACAGAGGTTTCTGATGTCGACCTCTGATGTTTCAGAGGTCGAGTCTCATGGGAAAGGCACTGGGGTCTACCCTGAGGGTGGGACTTGGGTCAGGTAACACAAAAATTGAGGCAACTTTGTTATCCTGGCACAACTGGGGGATCTGGCCTTATTCTGGAGTCAGTGAAGCACTGTGGAAATCTTACTGATGGGAGGGTGGAAGCAGAGACATTAAGGAGACTGGTGCATCTGACTGTTGGGTGTAAGAGGAAAAAGTCCAAACAGGCTGAAGATGGGCAGTAAGGCAGATGTCACACTGGTAGTAGAGTTCCAAGGTCCTCCTAAGGGGCAAACACTGGGATTTAGTAACCTTGAGAAGTAAAAGAAGCAGGTACCTGATCAGAGTGCTCAGATTCATGCCAAGGGAGTGGGACTGACTGAACCAAGACAAGGAAGAAGGATGGCAGGGGCAAAGCAAGGTGGGCGGTGGGGTGGGCACACCAGGAGCTGATGGGGAGGAGTGGAGCAAGGGTCTAGTTTTAGGCATGCTGCCCTTGGAGTAAGTTTGGAGTCCTCAAGTACCAGAAAGAGAGAAGAAAGCCAAAAAGCCTCCCCTGAGAATCTCGCTGATGTGTGCTTCTCCTTTCCCGGCAATGCTCCTCGCCTGCCACTTTTTCCTTTGCCCCCTTTCCTCAGCAGTGAGTGCTTTGAGGGCTGTCCTGTGCCAACCAGTCCAGGGAGAGACTGGAAGAGGGAGAATGTGACTGATTTCCTTTGGCTCTCCAGGAGGACTGCACTGTGCAGTCACTCACCAGCTCTTGCCTGAGAGAGGGCCTGCAGCAGGTGGGGGGCATGTGGCTCTGTCAGCCAGTTTTCCTCATAGACACACCCCTGAGGAAGCCTCACAGTACTTCCAGTTTCTTGACAGATACAGGCTGACAGGATCAGGGCAACAGCTCCTGAGATGCCACATAAGGACCCAGGTGGGCAGAAGACCTGCCCACAGCCAGAGTGGTAAAGCTGCCATTTCAGGGGCCGCTGCCTGCTCTGACCTGTGGGCAGCACTTCCTCCCATGTAAGTGGTACCTGGGACTCTTGGCTGGAGGAAGAGACAAGGAGTCAGGGCCATGCCCAAGAGAACTGCAGAATCTGGACTCAGAATCTGGACTCATGACAGCACCCTGGATTGGGGGACAGTGCTTTAGGCTACCATATTGGCTCATCTGCCACTACTGGATGACATGTGTCCAAGCATTCCCCAGCCTGCAAGTACCTGCAGGCACCTGCAGTACCGTTCCTCTCCATACCTTCCTCTGCAGCCTGGATAAGGTCTGCTCCCAGCACTAATGGGCTGTCCTGTGCACAACACAGTCCTTACAGTCTGGGCTTGGTGTCAGACCCCCCAGACTCGGGTCATGGTCACAGTCACCTAACTAGGCAGGCAGCCTGGTCCATAACCTTATAAAGGAGAGTGCCAAAAACATCCTCTGAGAATCTCCCTGGCATGTGCCCTCATGGTCTCTTCTTTCACCCTGAACTCTGCAATGCTCCCTGACTGCAACCTTTAATATCCATTTTACCAAGAAAAAATTCAGATACAGAGACATCTACAAATTGGCCCAGGCCACACAGGTGATAAATGACAGAGCTGGGATTTGAATCTAATAGTCTATGAATTATTAGCCCAAACTGTCTTCTGTGAGAAATCTAAAGGTAAAATAATAAATGTGTTCTTGGGATAAATTTGGGAAAGCAAAATGAAACTGAATATGATAGGCAATGAAGGTAACATGCAAAAATTTAGAAAGAATATAATTGAAGGCATAATGTCAATGGAAAGAATTTTGGAGACATTCATTATAATATCTCTTACTTTTTTGGTGTGTTGTGAATTTATAAGCTTACCTAGTGCTCTGTGTATGAACTGAACAACAGGACAGTGAACTGGAGACATCAAAACTATGACAACCATGTGTTCTCTAGTCTGTAGTCAGTTTCTACAGTCAAACATTGTCCATCCTCTCTGGAGGTGTGCATGGGTGACATGTTGTGTGGAGGGCTGTTGCCTGGCAGGAGGCAGGCTGAGCAGGATCTTCCATGTCAGTTCTCTGGACAGAACAGGATTTCTGTGTATAGTCAGATGCTGGCATTGTCACTGCCTGAGGGCAGGGGCCAAATGCACACAGTTTCTCAGTTGCATAAGTGCACATTCTGCTTTGTAAGCCATGGCTACAGATCTTTCAGGGGAAACTCAGACCAAAACATGACAGGCCCTTCTCTGCCACATCTCTTCACCAAAAGAGAAGCAGTGTGTCCCTCCCTTTCTTGTCTGCAGTGCTCAGCAAACACTGATTATTCATTCTGGTATTTGTTCTTTCTCCTCAATAAAACTGAAAAAGTTTTAAAGCCCAGGACTCTAACTATACTACACTGAGTGTTATGGTTTGCATCTAGGTGTCCTCCCAAAGCCTCAAGCAGTCATGGGGGTGGGTGGGCTTTTGGAAGGCAGCTGAGTCTAGCTCTTGTGACTGGTTTGTTTTCTAGTGCTGGGATTAGCAGTATGAGTGCTGCACCTGCCCAGGGTTGGGCAATCAGCATACAACATAAGGGAGGGAAAGTACCCTACTTCCCCCTTTGCCCTTTTTTGCCTTTGGTACCTGCCACTGCCATGAATGGCTGCCCCTGTGTCACACCACCCTGCCTCAGAGCCAGCTGAGTATGGACTGAAACCTCCAAAAAATTGTAAGCTAAAAAAACCTTTCCTTCTTTCATTTTGGGAATCAGGTATTTCATCTCAGCAAGAGAGAAAAGTAACCAAGACACTGAGCTATTATTTACTTAGATGAAATACTTTGTATTTGAGACACCTTAAACACTTAATTATATTCAAGTTTCATAAACAGGATTCTGGGTCTGGAACTTTTAATTAACAAAGTTTATTTGCCTTGTTTTCTAAGATGGATCTCAGTGACAACCACAGCCTTGGAATAAGTCTCACATTTCTAAAATGAACTTGCAAATCCCATGGGGCAGAGATCACACATTGTAGCCATTTAATCAGTTTCATTTCAAGGAGTGATATTTAAACCAAAGCTAGAAGAGAGCAGAAGACAGGCAGAAGATGTGGAAAGCCTATTTCAGTCAGAGAGAACACCCTGAAAACACACCCCGAGGAAAGAGACCATTTAAAGACCTGAAGATGGACATAGTGACCAGAGCAACAGCCCCGTGGGATGAGACCAGTAGACTGACCGGGTCGACCACGCCCAGCCTGAGGTTTCACAGAGGGCCCCAGCCTTTATCTTGTGAGCCAGAAGGAGCCAGCCTTCAACAGCAAATGAGACAGTCACTTTTTAACTTTGACAAGTGACTCCATCTGCAGATGAAATGAAATTTGGGTCAAAGGAAGTGGAAAAATGTGGGTCCCAGATCACAGTTTAGAGGAGAGAAGATGGTGACAGAGACATTCAGTTTTGCAATCAACATGCGGACTAACTTCAGATCTTCTGTCTAGGCTTTCCTTTTTCCTTTGAGAAGGTCATGCTGGTGCTTTCTTTTGTTTTTAAACATGGACATAATTGGATGTTTGATTTCATGGAGCAAAATACCCCGTCCCCCAACACACATGCAGCAGGAGCGCTTTGAGACATGAGATACTTGGCTGGTAGTTTCGGCATTTGCTGTGCCTTCCTCGGTGCAGTACTCGGTGTGGGGGAAAGTCAGCAATGAAGTACAAGCAGTGTGCGGAGTGAGAAGCTTCCGGGAAACTGGGCTGGGCAGAGGCTATGGGGCGGGGTTTCCTCTCTGTAACAGGCTCCCTGCATTGGAAGGGTGGAAGGGTGGTTCTTGTGGACCGGAAAGATCCTGGTTCTGAGGTGGGGGCGGGGTGTAAAGCAGAAATAGACTGGAGGGTGGAGAATATCCTTCACCCACCCCGCCCCCATGCTGAGAGACAAAGGGCCCTTTGGGAGCGAAAAGTCCTGGCCCATCTTCTCTGACAGAGCCCCCGGGTGCCTCTCACCTGCTAGTCCAAAGAAGACACCTCTCCCAGGCTGCGCGTCTGAGGTAGGGGGATCCGCCCACCCCTCAGCCCAACCTGGAAGGGTCGCCGCGCTCAGACCCCACGTCCACATCACAGCGCCGGGCGCCACAGGATGCAGGCGCCCTGCCCTGGTCCTTAAACTCAGCCCTCCCTTCGGGACAACGCAGGAGATCCCCGCATCATCCCCTCCCCCAGACCCACACCCCCAGGAAAGGTACCGACCCAGCGCTGAGGGCCTCGGCGACTTACCGCTGGGCCTCGGCAGTGTCGCAGGGCGAGGCCGCGACCCGGCGGGCGCGGTGCCCGGCGGAGCAACGCGCTCAGCACCACGGCCAGCGCCCGAGGGAGCCAGCGGCCGCGCCCCAGCCCGGCTGCGCTCAGCTCGGCTCCGGCTCCGCAGCGCGCAGGCAGGCGAGGTCTGAGTCGCTGGCGGGGCGGGGCTGCGGGCCGCGTGCGCGCCAGGCCGCCCCCTCGCTTTGTGTGCCTGGAGTCTGTCCCCACCTCTGTCTGTCGCGTCTTGGGGTCTCTACCCCACGCAGGGATGTGGTTCTGCCTCCTCGGGCCCAGGTACCTGAGCCCGGTTCGGTCCCAGCTCCAGGAGAGCACAGGTGTGGGTCCCCTTCGATGCTGCTGCAGCTCGGGGGAGACCCCAGCCAGGGCGTCACCGAGGACTCCTAGCCGGCTCGCAGAGGGGCGAGCCGCTATGGACAGACAAGGCAGCGCCTTCTAGCCGAGCCTTTCTGGACCTAGTTATATTACTGGTGGGGATAAAGAGGCGCTTTCCCTACAGGTACTTACCGCGAGGGGTCTGCTGGCGCTATGCCACGCCGCAGGCTGCAGGAGGAGCAGAAATGCTGTGGGCTCCCGCCCCACAGAGCTGAGGACAAGGAGTGGAGTGGGCAGGAATACATTACGGAGTGAGTAATTCAGGAGCGCAGAGAGTGGGTGAAGAACTGAGCCCCACGGGGGCTGGAAATGGTGAATATAGGCGGGAGGGGTGGACATCCAGGTCACCAGCAGGGGCTTGGGGCTGAGGCCCCAAGGAGAGTAGGGTTCCAGTGGTCGTCAAGACCATGTCTTTCCTTGGGGCTGTTTAACAAATCCCTGGACCCAGAGTGCTTCTCCTCTTGATGTGGGCTGACATGGTTTGGTTTGACAAGAATCTAGAGACCTGTCCCACTAGAGCCTCTTTCCCCAGACAGGAGGACCCAGCACCCTTGCTTCAGCTACCTTCCAGCATTTCTTAAAGTTGAACCTTCCTCCTACCCCGTGACCAATTGACTCTCTCTCTCTCTCACATGCACACGCGCGCGCACACACACACATACACACACACACACACACACACAAGCGCGCGTGCGCGCACACACACACACACTGTTGTTGGTACTGTCCTGACTTTTCTGGAAGTTCTGGCCATCAGGATTTCCTGCATCTTGTTCCATGATGTAGTGACAGCAAACTTTTCAGAGCTTTCAGTACAGCCCAGTGCGGCTCATGTTGCAGGCAGCTGAGTTAATCAGAAATATTATAAGCAGTGAGATAGGGCTAGGTCCTCAATGGAGCCAGTGCAGGCACCTGGCAACTGTGGGGGAGACAGACAACTCCTGCTGTGGGCCAGGCCTCAAGACAAAGGATCAAATAAATGAATCCACATCCTAAAGACTGATATTCTAATTAGTTCCCTCTCACCCTAGAGCCACTATCCCATCCCTCTAGGGGTAAAGGTCACAACCCCAAGAATGCCTGCTTTCTATGTGACTTGCTTTCCCATTTGTCCCTAATGTAATCAATTTTACCTGAACTATTGATCTTATTGGCTAACTATAGTTATGTCCCACCTCACACCCATTTGCTTTGTGAGTTCCCAGTCTTTCCCCACCTTGGTCTTACTCTATAAAAATCCTTGGAAGAGACAGAGTCCTGGGCAACCTGCTCGGGACCCCCCTCTGTCTCTCTTCAGACAGAAGCTTTCTTTCTCTCAATAAATATTCTACTCTTCACCTTCATTGTTCCTAAAATTCATTCTTGGGTTTTAGAGAACATGAACTCTCGGACATAGTAGGTTGAGAGTTGCATTCCCCTATATCATTTGGAGGTCTTCCACTGAGATTGACCCCCTATATCAATGTGCCATAGGTTCAGCACCTCTATAGGTATAAGCAAAAGTGGATCCTGGCCTCCTTGCCACAGGCCCAGAAACCAAGGGATTCAGTCCACAGTAGAATTCTGTTAATTCATGGCATCAGCCTCTTACTGTGATCTCCCTCTTTTTCATTTAAAGACTTCTTTTTTGTTTGTTTTGCTTTTTGATACTGGAGATCAAACTCATGATCTCATGCTTGCCAGGCAGGTGCTTACATCACTGAACTAAATCCCCAGCATTTAAGGACTTCTTATATCTCTTATAAAATGATGAAGATAATTATGTACTCATCTCCCAATGAATAACAATGCTTTAATTCTTTCCTGAAATTGTCACCTTTTTGCTATTGTAAGCCATCTGCTTTGCCCTTTCAGAGTTTTAAAACTTCCTTACTTCTGATAACAAGAAAATACACATTTAAATGTTTTTCTTTATCAAAAACATGGAATTAGATCTTCTCCAAGGATTCTTGGAATAATCTTTCACATCAAGATTTCCCAATTTAAAGCTGAAAGTGGTGGCACATGCCTAAAATCCCAGCATTCCTGGGAGGCTGAGGCATGAGGATCTCAAGTTTAAGCCCAGCCTACACAATTTAGAAAGACACCATCAAAAAAGAGAGGGAGGGAGCTGGGAATGTAGCTTGATACAAAGACTATAGGTTCATTCCCAATACTACAAAATAAATAAATAATAAATAAATATTCCTCATGCAGATATTATAGAATGATTTTTCTGAAATATCAAATGTAAACTGTTATTTTCCCAGTACACTGACAGGTTTCTCATCTCTAGCTTGAGTCATGACTATTAACAGTTTTCTTTTCTGGCACTGGCTTCATGATACTTTCTGGCCACAGTGTCTTTTTCTTCTTGGACTCAAAGGACTTCCCTTGATTGCAAGCACAAAGTAGTTTGCTGCTGGCTGGTGGGCTGCACTGTGGGTCCAGGTTTGTGACTGTGTGCAGCCCCTCATCTGATGTAACTTGACAGTAAAGGGGTAGGGTCCCAAACCTCTGAGGGAGGCTGGCAGGATGGCCACTCTTCAGGTGGACACAGAACTCTTTAGTGGGAGGGGGATTCTGGCTCAGGATGGGACCCTGGCATCAGTGCCTTTGGTGTGCCCTCACTAATGTTGAGGGTTATGGACACAGATGGACAAAGTGACACTGCTGTGAGTGATTCTTTGACTTTAAAAGTTTTCTGAATCTTTATCTTTTATATTGTTTAAATAATGAATAATTTGTTTTTTCTTTTTTGTGGTAAAATATAAATGAGAAAATTTACCATTTTAACTGTATAATTCAATGCCATTAAGCAGATTCACAATATTGACAAACATTATTACATTCTAAAAAAACATATTTGTCTTAGTTACTTTTCTCACTGCTGAGACAAAATACATAAAACCCCAGGCTAAAGGAGGAAAATTTACTTAGCTTATAGTTTGTAGAAGTTTCAGTCCATAATGAGCTGGATCTGAGGCACAGTGGGATGGTAGAGGGGCAACCATTCATAGCTGTGGAAGACAGCAAAATCAATGAGAGAGGAGAGAAGAGCAAGCTCTTTCTGTCCTTATACTGTCTGCAGCCTCCCTGCCCTAAGGTGGGTATAACATGCACCCTTATTCCCAGGGTCAGACCATGAAGCAGTCACCAGCTGTACAGTCAGCTGACTCTAAAAGCCTGTTCCACCTTACTGCATGAGGCTTTGGAGGGATATCCAGACACAAACCATAGCATTCTACTCCTAAATCCCCGAAAGATTCATGTACATTCCTTTATTCAAAAGGCATTGAGTCCATCTCTAAGATTATTCAAAGTTCTAACAGTGTCAGCATGGCTAAAATGTCCAAGTTCCAGGTCTCTTCTGACATGTAAAGCAAGCTGTTAGCTATGAGCCCCTGTACAAATAAAGAGAAATTTAAACACTTCCAACATTCAATGGTACAAAATAACATTTCCATTCCAAAAGGTGCAAACAAGAAATGGTACAAAACAGGTGTAAAATTCAGCAGGACAAATATTAAGTCCTATAGCCTCATGTATAGCATCCAAGGCAATCTGTGATGGAACTCCAAAGTACTTGAGTGGCTCTGCCCAAAGGACAATGCTGGTGGTTGTATCTCCCATGGCTTCTCTCTTAAGGCCCACTGCTCAATCCTTTTAGGTTTTCTTAGATGATCCATGTTCCTGGGTTCTCAAAACTTCTGGGATTTCTATGCACCTTTGGCTTCACACCAACAGCTTCACACATTGCTCTCTCAGGGGCATACTACCTGAAATCTGGATGGAAGCCTTCCAAAGCTCACAACTCATCATTCTGCATGCACCTAAAACCAGCACCACTTGGATGATGCCAAGGTCATTATGGAACATGATTTGGCCTCCACTATTCTAGAACAAAAGTCTCTTCACAAGGTTTTCTTCACCAAGCAAATTCTTTCACTTTTGAAATTTTGAGATTGGAAAAAGTGGGGTCCTAGTGCTTCTTGTGATACCTTAAGGCCCCCTTTTCTATTCTTCTGTTCCTTCTCAGCAACCAATATCTCTTCAGCTCTACCTTTGCAATCCAAAGATTTATGGCCTCCTACCTGGCCAGACACACAATGTTTTAAATCATTCTACTGGGCTCTTTGCTCTTGATTTTCAATATAAATCTGGCTAAGAGGCTGAAACAGTAGCCATGCCCCCACTTCAACATTCAACTGCCTTGAAATTTCTTCTGCCAGATTAGTTCACTGCCCTTAATCTCAGGCTCCAGGCAAAGTTTTTGCAGATGAGCAAATTGCAAACTTTCTTATAAGCCATAATAGATATCAGTCTACAGCCAATGCAGTCCTGCTTCACAGCAGATACTTTGTGAGCCTAATCTTTACTGAATTCCTGGTCCTCTGAGCTCTGAAAAGAATTACCCATACAGCACAGTCTCAGGTGTTCCAGCTGTAATTTTTCAGCTGGTATCTCCAAAACTTTTACTGTTCCCCTTTCCACAAGCCATTTCCAAAGGTTCTTGAGCCACATGGCCAGGAAATATCACAGCAATGACCCCACTCCTGGTACCAAATTCTATTTTAGTTAGTTTTCTCATTAGTGAGATGAAATATCTGACACCCAAAGTTAAAGGAGGAAAGTTTATTTTTCTCAGTCTGTAGAGGTTTCAGTCCATAATTGGCTGGCTCTAAGGCAAGGTGGCATGGCAGATGAGCAACTGTTCATGATGATGGAAGATACTGAAAGCAATGAGATAGGAAGGAAGAATGAGCCTCTTTCTGTCTTTTACATTGTATGCAGCCTACCTAGAGTGAGTATAGAACTCATACCCATATTCCCAGCATTTGACCAAGAATCAGTCACAAGCTCTAGACTCAGCCTCCTCCAAAAGTCTACCCCATCTTTTTTAAACATTTTAGTCAGTGCCATTAAGCAGATTCACAATGCTGTACAAACATCACTACATTCTTCCAAAATATTTTCATCATCATTCTGCACAGAAACACTGTAACTATTAAGTAATAACTCATTTTCTTTTCTCCCCTATCTACTGGTAACCAGTATTTTGCTTTCTTCTTCTATAAATTTGATTACTCAAGATGCCTTATATAAGTGGAATCATACAAACTTTGCTCTCTGGTGTTTGTATTATTTCACCTTGCTTTTTAAGATTCCTTCACAATCAGAATTTCATTCCTTTATAAAGTCTGAGTAATTTGTAATTGTATACATATTGTTTATTAATTTACCTGCCAATGGACATATGGGTTATTTGCAACATCAACTATTGTGAACAATGCTGCTACATACATTGGTGTACATACAGCTATCTGTTAAGTTTCCTACTTTTGGTTCCCTGGGATTTATACTTAGAAATGCAGTTGGAATTCTCTTTATATTGTGAGGCACTGCCATATTTTTTTTGACAGTGGCTGGACCATTTTACAGTTCCATGAGCAATGCCCATGGGCCAATTAGCCTACATTCTGGTTAACATTTTTTTTAAAAAAAATAGTAGCCATTGCAATGGGTGTGAAGTGGTTTTTTTGGGGGGGGGGCTTCTTTTTTTAAAATTTTTTATTTAAAAAAGAAAAAAAGCAAAACTGAAAAAAGATAGAAATAATACAGAATTTCAAAAAAAATAAACAGTAAGAAATCACTAGTTGATAAATTACATACTGTCATCTTAGAAATTGTTCAAGTTATAAAATTAAAGCATACAAAGGGAACATTCAAACAGTGAAACTGCAAACAGTTCTGTTCAATGATCCAACAAAAACTTAATAATATGGTTATCTATCTTTCACATTTAAACATACATGAAGTTATATCCTTTAGAGCACTTTCTTTTCCTCTCTTTCTTACAATAGCAATTACACATTTTGGGCTTATTACTACTACAGTTCTTATTACTTTTTACACTAGAGACACAATGCGATTTATAAGTATGATTCTTATTTATTTCTCTTATGAGGATAGTCTCAAGTTACATCCATTTACCTAAGAAGGCCTCAAGACCATACTTTTTTGTAGCTGAATAATATTCCATTGTATAAAAATATCACATCTTTTTCATCCACTCTGCAATTAACTGGCATTTTGGTTGTTTCCAAGATTTAGCTATTACAAATTGTGCTGCTATGAACATGGGTGCGCATATATCACTGTGACATGACCTTTTCGGTTTTTCTGGGAAAATACCCAGGAGGGAATAGCAGGATTGAATGGAACTTCCATTCCTAGTCTTCTGAGAAATCTCTATACTGATTTCCATAGTGTTGCACCAGTCTGCACTCCCACCAACAGTGGAGCAGTGTTCCTTTTTCCCCACAGCCTCGGCAGCATTTGTTATAAGTTGTTTTCTTGATGGCAGCTATTTTTCATTGAGATGAATTCTCAATGCTGTTTAGATTTGCATTTCTCAAATGACCAGTGATGGTGAACATGTATTCATGTATTTATTTGCCATTTGTATTTCTTCATCTGAGAAATATGTGTTCATCTCAGGTGCCCATTTTTGGAGAGGATCTTTGAATTTGGGGAACTTGATATGTTCTGGATACAAGTCCTTTGTTTAGGGGTTGCTGGCTAAAATTGTTTCCCATTCTATGGGTTTTCTTTTCACTCTGTTGATGATTTCTTTTGAAGTGCAAAAACTTTTCAATAATATGAGATCCCAGTTGTTGATTCTTTCAAGTGTTTCCCATGCAGTTTGCATTTTTTTCATGAATTTTCTGCCTACTCTATATCTCCAAGACTCCCACCTACCTTGTCTTCCAGTAGATTTAGTGCTTCTATTTTAATATTCAGATCTTTGATCCATTTAGATTTTAGCTGTGTGCATGGTGATAGGCATGGATCTAGTTTCAGTCTTTGGGATGTGGAGAGCCAATTTTTCCAACACCACTTATTAAAGAGGCTATTCTTCTTCGAGTGAACATGTTTAGCCCCTTTGTCAAATATCAGGTGGCTGAGTGTCTTTGTAGTTGTGTTTGCATCTTCTAATCTGTTCCATTGATCCTCAGATCTATTTCTTTGCCAGTACCAGGCTGATTTTATCATTGTGGCTTTATTGCATAATTTCAAGTCAGGAATTGAGATACCTCCTGCCTTGCCTTTGTTTCCCAGAATTGCCTTTGCTATTATAGGTTTCTTCTGTTTCCAAATGAATTTTAAGAGTGTTTTCTCTAGATCTGTGAAGTATGCTAATTGTATTTTGATTGGGTTTGCATTAAATCTGTATAATAGCTTTGGGAGTATTTTCACAATGTTTGTTCTTCCTAGCCAAGAGCAAGGACTATCCTTCCATTTTCCGATATCCTCTTCAGTCTCCTTTTTTAATGTAGCATAATTTTCAGCATATAGGTCTTTTACTTTCTTAGTTAGGTTGATTCCTAAGTATTTCTTTTTTTTAGATGCTATTGTGAAAGGTGATATTTCCATAATTTCTCTCTTGGTGAGTTTTTTGTTGGTGTACAGGAATCCTATTAATTTTTGAACATTGACTTTATATCCAGCTACACTGCTGAATTTGTCTATTACCTCTAGTAGTGTTTTTTTTCTTTAAAGTAATTAAAGAGAGTTCTTTTTTATTTTATTTAAAGAGAAAAAAAGCAAAACAGAAAAAGGGATAGAAACAATACAGAATTTCAGAAAAAAATAAGCAGTAAGAAATCACTAGTTGATAAATTACATATTGTCTTCTTAGACATAGTTGTTAAAGTTACAAAATTAGACAATACAAAGTGGACATTCAAACAGTGAGACTGCAAAGAAGTTCAATGATTCAGTAACAACTTAGCAACATGGTTATCAATCCTACATACTTAAACATACATGCAGTCATATCCTCTAGAGCATTTTCTTTTCTTCTTTTTACTTTTTAAGTCCATGATCTGTTTAGTTATATCCTGTTTCAAGTTGCTCAGTACCTTACTGACTTGTTTTGTTGTTGTTATTTACTTTTTAATCACCTTATATAATTCTGTTGCCTTGTTTTTGAGTTTCTCCATGGATCAGCTTTGGTGGAGTTGGGAGTTTTGGGGGGTATTTTGTTACTTTGTTAGCTACTTTTTTTTTTGAAGGTAGCAAAATACAGCAGAACAAGACAGAACAAACCCATGTGACTGCACTGCAATAAAACTACCACAGAACCTCAGAGCAGGTCACCAGGACAAGAGCAATAGGCACAATAGTACACCCCATTCTGTTCACATTAGCTGTTCTTTCAATCAGGTAGAGGAAAATGGAAGGAAATATTGAACTTATAAAAACAGAATATTGAATAGAGCAGTACCATCAATCAAAACCAAGCAAAACAGTGATAAAAATATTTGCCTTCAAAGAGATGGTAGAACGAAATCCCCCTTACTTGCCATGATGCATACATTCATCCTCCTAAGAGATACTCAGACCACTGGTGCTGACTTGCTAAGGGCGGGGGGGGGGGAATGGATCGATGTCTGATCCTTATCCCGCACACCAGCAGGCCCCCAGATGCTTACCAGGGTGGCGAGTAGGCTGCCTGTTCTCCCAGCACCCAAAGTTCCAACATGATGCAGAGCTCAGTAATCACTGATAGTTCTTGCCCTGGTGCGCCAGTGGCTTGCTAGGCCCCCAGCTGCTTACCAGGGCAGTGAGTAGGCTGCCTGTTTTCCCAGCGCCCAAAGTTCCAACACAATGCAGGATTGCTGATAGTTCTCCTCTAGTAGTGTTTTAATGGAGTTTTTGGATCTTCTATATAGAGTACATGTCACCTGCAAATAGTGACAATTTAACTTCTTCCCTTCCTATCTTTATTCCTTTTATTTCTTTCTCTCGTCTGATTGCCCTGACTAGTATTTACAGAACTATATTGAATAGGAGTGATGATAGTAGACATCCTTGCCTTGTTCCTGATTTTAACATGAAAACTTTCACTTTTTGTCCATTTAGTATAATTTGGCTGTTGGTTTTTCATAGATGGCCTTTATGAGATTAAGGTAGACATCATGTATTCTGAGTTTCTGAAGGGTTTTTTTTTTATCATGAACATGTGTTGGATTTTATCAGAAACTTTTTCTGCATCTATTGAGGTGACCATGTGATTTTTGTTTTTTGGCTCTGTTGATGTATTACATTTATTTATTCATTTATGTTAAACCATCCCTGCATTCCTGGAATGAATCCCACTTCGTTGTGATGTATAATCAGCTTGATGATTTGCTACATTCTATTTGCCAGTATTTTAATGAGAATCTTTGCATCAATGTTCATTAGTGAGATTGGCCTATAATTCTCCTTTCTGGTTGGGTCTTTCTCTGGTTTTGGTATCAGAGTAATACTTGCCTCCAGGAATGATTTAGGGAGGATTGCTTCCTTTTCAATTTCATTGAAGAGTTTAAGGAGTATTGGTATCAAATCTTCTCTAAATTTCTTGTAGAATTCAGCTGTGATTCCATCAGGACCTGGGCTTTTCTTTGTTGGTAAGTTTTTAATTATATTTTCAATTTCAATAGCTGATATTGGGTTGTTCAAAATTGCTATATCTTCTTGGATGAGCTTTGGTAGTTCATATGTTTCTAGAAGTCTGTCCATTTCCTCTGTGTTTTCCATCCTATGTAAGTAGAGATTTTCAAAGTCAGTGTTCATGATCTTTTGAATTTCCATGGGATCTGTAGTAATTGCCTTCTTTTCAGACCTCATTGCATGAATTTGGGTTTTTTTCTTTCTTTTTCTTTATAAGGTTAGCTAGAAGTTTATCAATTTTGTTTATTCTCTCAAAGAAACAACTTTTTGATTCATTAACTCTTTGCATTGTATTTTGTTTCACTTGCATTGATTTCCACTCTAATCACTATGATTTCCTCTCTTCTTTGAGTTTTGGGTTTAGCTTGCTCTTTTACTAGAAGTTTGAGATGAAGCATTAGGTTGTTTATTTGTGCTTGTTCTGTTTTCTTGATATGACAATTTATTGCTATATTTTTCCCTCTTTAGACCACTTTCATTACATCCCACAAATTACAGTATGTTGTTTCTGCATTTTCATGGAATTGTAGGTATTGCTTTATTTCTTCTTTAATTTCATCTGTAGCCCACTGGTTGTTCAAAAGGCTGTTGTTTAATTTCCATGTATTTATGTAGGTTTTGTGGTTTCTTTTGCCATTAATTTCCAATTTTAGTGCACTATGGTCATATGTTATGCATGGGATAATTTCAATATCTTTGCATTTACTTAAGAATTTTTATGGGATATTATATGGTCTATTTTGGAGAATGTCTCACATGCAGCTGAGAAGAATGTGTATTCTGATGTGTTTGGGTGGAACACTCTGTAAATATCTACTAAGTCCAATTGCTCACAGGTATGATTCAGTCCTATTATTTCTTTGTTGACTTTTTGTGTAGTTGATCGATCTCTTTGTGACAACAGGCTGTTAAGGTCCCTTGTTATAATTGTGTTCTTGTGTATTTGGTTTTTCATGTCCATTAGCATTTGTCTTATATAGTTGGGTGCTCCTGTATTTGATGTATATATATTTATAATTGTTAGTTATTCCTCTTGAATTTTTCCACCAATGAGTATTTATTGACCTTCTTTATCTCTTTTAATCACTTTAGGTTTGAGGTTCATGTTGTCTGAAAATAGAATAGTTACCCCTGATTTTTTGGGTTTCCTGTTGCAATTGAAAACTGTTTTCTATACTTTGACTTTTAGTCTATGAGTTTCCTTTTGGGTCAGATGTGTTTCTTGTATATAGCACATTGTGGGATCATGTTTTTTGATCTATTCTGTCAACCTATTTCTTTTGATAGGTGAATTGAGGCCATTTACATTTATGGATAACACTGATATGTATTGGCTCGACTTTGCCATGTTATGTTCAATTGCTTGTCCTATCTGGTGTTTTCTTTCTGTTGTTGTTCTGGGTATTGTGATCATTTTAATCTCTTTTCAATACTCTTTCTAGGGCTGGTTTGATGGACATGAATTCCTTCTTTGTTGTTCTTTGTCATGGAAGCATCTTTTTTCTCCATTAAATTTGTTCTTTGCCATGGAAGCATCTTTTTTCTCCATTAAATTTGAATGACAGTTTTGCTGGGTACATCAGTCTCAGTTGAAAGCTGTTTTCTTTCAGGGCTTGAAATACCTCACTCCAAGCTCGTCTTGACTTAAGGGTTTGTGCTGAAAAGTCTGCTGTGATTCTAATGGGCTTTCATTGATGAGTGAGTTGTGTCTTTTCTCTAACAGCTTTTAGTATTCTATTTTTATGCTGCATGTCTGAGATCTTAATTGTTATATGTCTGGGTGTATATTTATGTTTGTTGTGATTGTCTGGTGTTTTTATGCCTCACTTATCTGCATATCAGATTTTTCCTTCATGTTTGGGAAATTTTCTGCTATACTTCTGTGAATATTTTAGTTATGTCATTTGCACTGACTCCTGCATCTTCACTGAGGCCTATTAGTCTTATCTTGTTTCTCTTGTCATCATCTTGAAGCTGCTGGATTGTCATTTGATGCCACTTTGTTGTTTTTATATGTTCTACACTTTCATGATCACTAATTGTGATCCCATTCTCAAGGTCTGAAATTCTATCCTCAGCTTGATTTAAACATTTTTGCATGCTTTGAATAGAATTTTTTTGTTTCTTGGATGTCTCTTTGAGTTTGTTTCATGAATTCTGCTTGTTTTCTATATTGTTCATTCAAGGTTTCAATCAGTTTCCCATGCTCCTGTGTTTTTTAAAAAATCTATTTCTTCTCTAGCTGCACTGAGCAACTTCTTTACTAAGGTTGTTATTTCTGTCTTTATATGAGAGATTACTTCTAAGTTGTTTTCCTCTATAGCCTCATGGAGTTTTTTTTTTTTTCTTGCTGTCTTTTCAGAGATTTCCAGTGTGTTACTTTTTAAGTCCTCTATTTCAGTGTCTTCTGTACTTGCTCCTGGTGGACTAGATGTTTGAGATTGCAGTTTGCTTTTTTGTTGTGCCATTTCCCCCTTTCAGGTTAATATTTGTTCCTGCAATCCCACTAGTGTCAACTGTTGGTAGTGTGTATCTTGGGGTCCTACCATAAGGTTGATGTTTGCCCAATTGCTGGGTCCCACAATGAAGAGGTGGGCCAGTCACCTGACTTCCCATTGCAGGGCCTGTTGGGTGAGTCCTATGTTCTTCCTAGGCTGACTAGCCTAGGAGTACTAATGAAATCAACCCCTATTTCCTGCTGTTATTATGTCTTCAGGTTGTTCAAGGTCACCAGATCTCCCTGTTTGTAGTGTTTGTCTCAGCTGAGACCCTACTGTGTCTCTGGGTGTCCCACAGGCCCCCTTAATTTTCTCCAGGAAGGCCTTATTGTCACCCTCCTCAGCTTACCTGTTAGTCTCTGTGTGGAGGAAGGACTCACCCCCCCACTTGCCAAGCTTGCCTGGGGGCTTCACTATTGTTCCTGTTTACCTACTGAAGGTGGAAAACTCTATTCTTATTTGAGGGGCAAACTCACCTGCTGTGTTCTTCTGTTTGGATGAGGGGTTACTGAATCTCCCCTTGATATTGCATGGTTAATCCACTGCAGTCCAATGTTCTGGAGGGAGGTGTGGGAGCCAAAGAGCAACAGCAGCACTATGTCAAGGAGGTTTGTGGGAGAGTCCCTGATGGCAGCATTGGGACTGTGGGGCCACATGTCATGGGCTGGAGTTCCTAGGTCCTGAGGTGGGTGGCCAGGACTGTGGGGAAATGGGAGGGGCCTGGTTGTGGCCTGGCCACCCACACCACTGGCTGGAGTTCCCAGGTCCCCTGATGTGGTCTGCTGTGCAGAAGTATTTTTACTTTGGTTTAGATTTGCATTTCCATCATCATTCTGCCTTCCTTCTAGCTCTCCTTTTTTTTTTTTTTCTGAGATGCTGTTTGACTATATTATCTAGGTTCATCTCCAACTGCTGGGCTCAAGTTCGTCTTTCTATCTCACCCTTCCAGGTGCTGAAACTTCAGGCGCATGACATGGTAGCTAACTATCACTTATGTTTCCAACAGAAATTAGTGATTTTGAAATCTGTTTATTGGTTATTTGGATATCTTTGGAGAGATGAATATTCAAGTCTTTTGCTCATCTTTATGTTGTCTTTTGTTATTGGATGGTAGATGTTCTTTATATAGTCTGGATAATACTTGTTTAACAGGTATATAATTTGCAAATACTTTCATATGTTGCCTTATCACTTTTTTGGTCATGTCCTTTGGTACACAAAAGCTTTTAATATTTATGAATTCCAAATTATCTTTTGTTGCCTGTGCTTTTGGTGTCTTATCAAAGAAATTATTGCCAAATTTGATGTCATGAATATTTCCTCCCATTTTCTTCTGAGTGTTTGTTATACCTTGATTCTATATGTTCCCCCAAAGCCTCATGTGTACATAGGTGGAACTTTTCAAAGGCTGGATCTAGGGCATAGTGATACTGGGATTAAGGGTGTATGGCACCAAATTAGTTCATTGATCAGAATTAACATAATTCAGGGTGGAACCACCAAAAAAGCTGGTAGCTTGGATGGCATAAAAGGGGAGGGCTACTGGCTATTTGCTGCCTTCTGTATGCCACACCATGAACTGTTTCTTCCCTGTGATGCCACCCTGCTATGCTGTCTTTCCTGGGAGCTAACCAACTATGGACTGAATCATATACAGAGTATGAGCTGCAATAAATCTTGTCTCCTTAACTTTGGGTGCTGGGTATTTTGTTTCAGCTACAAGAAAAGTAACTATGACAGTGTTTTAAAATTTTGGCTCTTTTACATTTTGAGTCAATTTTTGTCTATAGTTTAAGATAAGTCTACCTTTTCATTTTTTCCATGAGGATATCTAATTTTTCCAGCATCATTGGTTGAAAAAGACCTGTCTTTTCACCATGGAATAATCTTGCACTTTTTTGAAAACCATTTGATCAATATATGAGTATTTATTTCCAGAATTTCTATTCTACTTCATTGGTCTATATGTTTATCACATTGGTATGATGTCACTTTGATTTTTCTGGCTTTAGCTTTACTGTGGTAAACATACAGAAATTTTTATTTTAAAATTTTATGTCAGGGCTTTCTCTAGTTTAGATATATTTTTTGTTTTGACAACTTTGATTAACAAAGATATCTTTAGTGAAGCAAGGGTAGAGTTCAATTTTAAACCTACTATGCACATGGGTCTGGATTTTATTTTTAGCATTGTAAAAAACAGACAAAACAAAAACAAAAAAGTAACATTAAACACCAGAAACAAAATATTGAAATACAATAATTTGTCACAATCTTGTTTAACCTGTGATAGGGACTGTGTAAAGAGTCAAAAACTATTTGGGACCTAGTAGTTAATGTGCTCCAGTAAGGATGAATTTTTTCCAACAGAGCCCTTAGTCAGTGACTAAGGTCTTTCAACCCCATTCCACACTTAGCATCTACATGCAAAAAATAGTTTGCTGGGAGAATTCAGGATCACAAAGGCCTCTTGCCTTTTCCTCCACTTTCTGTGAAGTGATTTTGACTCCATTCTCCTTGGATTTTATTATGTCTTTCATACCAATGTCTTTTATATATTTTTTACTTCTGTCCATTTGTTTTTCCATCCAGCAATTATTTATTGGCTATTACATCTTAGGTATCATTCTCAGCACTAGATATAAATAATATGAAGCTCTGCCTTCAAAGAACTTATATTCTATCTGGGGGAGATAGACAATAAATAAAATGAGTATTTTGAAAGTTAATTAGACACAAATTGATTGATGGTTATGAGATAAAGCACAAAAAGGTCATAGGCAAAACTTGAAGATACCTATGATGGTATTTAAATAGTTTATAATGCCATTTAAAATAGAATATATGTTTCTGGCTCCCAAACTGCTCATAGTTAAATTAATTTTAAAATATTAATATAGTGACTAATTTTGCACTATTATGATTTAGATCTAGAATGTCTACCCAAGCCTAATGTGTTCAGAAGTGGAATGCTTGGAAAGGGATTGGCTCACAGGAGTACTCTGCTCATCAGTAGATCCATCCACAGATGTGTTCATAACTGACTTTGCTGTTAGGTGTGATCTGGTCAGAAAAGATAGGTCAGAGGGGTGTGGCCTAGGAGGGAATGTCCGCCTCCCCAGCTCCTCTCTTTTCTCTTTCTCTGCTTCCTGGTTGCCAAGACTTTAGCAGCTCTCCTCTGCTAGACTCTACCAGCACACCCTTCCCAACTTAGAGCCTGCTATCTTTGAACTGAATGCTCTAACAACTGTGAACGAGACTGTCTTAAAAATAAAAAAAAATTTTTGATAAAAGTGTTGAAGAAGTAGTTTAGTGTGATTGTCAAGTTCCAAGTTCAATCTCCCCAGCCAGAACTACCCCCAAAAATATATGTTTGTGTGTGTTTTAGGCTGTACATTTAGATCTACCCTTTCTGCATATCATTATTTTACTAGTTGCCTTTACTTTTTAAGACATATTTGACTTTGTACATTTTTAGAAAAATCTAAAGTTGACCATTCTCCTTGTCCACCTTGGAAAAGCAAAAGTCTTCCTGTACATAACTCCATTCTGGTCTCTGAACAATACCTTCCATGCTGGTATTCCCTATGATTGTGTGTGTCTTATTTTTACTCTCAAACACAATTAATACAACATTGTTATACTCATTATCATCTGTTTATGCTTTGGGTTAATGACTTTGTTCTTTCTCTTCTTCCTTGTACATAATGGATATTCAATGAAGCTTAGTTCTTGAATGAATGGAAGTAGACTCCTGCATGTTCTGGAACATTTCCCTTTGCATCATCTTACTGGGCTCCATAATGGGACACTGAAAAAAGAATACAGCCTTTCCCAAATAACCAGAGTCTTGGGATCTAAGTGGATGCTTGATACTTTTGGTTATCTCTTACCTTACTAGGATGTTTTCCAGAAGTAGCAGCTTAAAAAGGTAACTCTTTCTAGGGTGTCTCTGTGGGAAATAGGATGGACCCATATGCACCTAGTGTTTGGGGCCATGACTCCAAGGAATGAGATAGAAAGATGTTTCCTTGGGAAGAGGAGCCTTCATTGTGCCTGTTTAGAGGATAAAGAGGGTAGGATACTTCTCTTTTAGACCCTACCCTTTTTGGATTCTCCTGGATGTGCATCCTGATGATGTAAGTACCATAGTTTATTTGGGATGTGACACCAGGAGGTCCTATTGGTGGGCGGAGTTGAGAAGTAGGAGATTAAAGGTGCGCTATAAGGTATTTTACTTCAATGGGGGCTGAGTCTCAGCCTATTGTTGTCCCTAGAGTGATAGTCCAGAATTCACACTTAGAGAAAATGACCTAGGATGTGTATTTCACACTTGTGATGAATTAAAGTCTCCTTCCAGAGACTGGAAGTGTTGAGCACCCTTGGCTGGTGCTTGGAATAAACTGAGGCCACACTTATGCCCAGAAAAAGTTCTTAGCAGGGACACCTTCTACCATAAAAGGTAATTGAACAGTTTGCTCATCTTTTGAAAAAGGAAAATCTGTCATCAGTTATTTGTTAGTTCTTTGTAAGTGACCTGTCTTTCCTCTGTTGCTTTTAACTTCTCTGGTAATGTGTCTTTATGCAGTTTAACTTTTATTTATCACTTTTGATTAATACATGTTTGTGATAAGTATTAAATACTTACATTTTAGGCCCTTGGAATATACTGTATATATTGAATCTTAATGTTTTTTACTTCCTCTTGCCCACCCTCCCAATACCCTCTTATCCCTGTATCCCCTTTCTATTTCCAAAAGATCTATCTCTCCACTGAAATTATTTATACCTTGGGTTTCTTATATAAGAGGATCATACAATATTTAACTTTCTGTGCCTTGTTTTTTTTTTCCACTTGCCATCATGGCCTAAATGTACACCCATTGTCTTATAAATAACTCACATAGATTTATCCTTTATGATTCAGTAATATTGCATGGTGTGCATAGAGTATATTTTCTTTATCCATTTGTCTGTTGATGGACATACAGGCTGCTCCCAAGATTTAGCTATTGTAAACTGTACTGCTATAAATATGGATGTGTACATATCACTGTAATATAATGTCTTTACAGTCTGGGGAAAGATACCCAGAAAATGTATAGCTGTGTCAAATGGAATCTCTATGTTTAGTTTTTAGAGGAATCTCTATACTGTCTTCAAGAGTGGTTGCACTAGTTTTTGTTCCCATCAGTGATATAGAAGAGTTTCTTTCCTCACAACCTCACCACAATTTGTTGAATTTTGAGTCTTCAGTGGTGGCCATTCTTCCTGTGGTAAGATGGAATCTCAGTGTTGTTTGATAGCAGCATAAAAAGTAAATGCAAAAATCAATAACATTCTCTTACTCCAACAATGAATGCACTGAGAAAGAAATTGGGAAAATAATACCTTTTATAATAATTTCCAAAAAATTGAATATCTAGAAATTAACCTAGCAAAAAAAATGAAAGACCTCTATAATGAAAACTACAGTATTCTGAAAAAAGAGATTGATGAGGACAACAGAAAATGGAAAGACAGCCAGGCATGGTAGCACATAACTGTAATCCCAGCACTCTGGAGGCTGATGCAGGAAGATCATGGTGAGTTTGAAGTCAGTCTGGGCTGCATAGATCCTGTCTCCAAAACAGAAATATAGAGGGAAAGAGGAAAGAGGAAGAGAAAAGAAAAATGGAAAGACATCCTGTATTTCTGAATAGGAAAAGCCAATATTGCCAAAATAACCATAATCACCAAAACTGATACACATATCTACTGAAATCCCAGTCAAAATACTAACAACATTCTTCATACAACTATAAAAACAATCCTAAAGTTTGTGTGGAACCAAGGCAGGAGATTGGGATGTAGCAAACTGGCTAAGGAAGTGAGTGTGACCTTTCAATAACAAAATTAAAGAGCACATGCTCAGAACATTTCCCAAAGTACTGCATTGGAACAAATCAGAGAGTGTTACCTTCAGTTCTTCTTGTGAAAGAAGAAAGCAGTTTTCTGATAGGATGCCCTAGACATGATGCCAGTCTGCAGAGTGGGAAACACAAAAGATGGCTGCCACTCCTGGTCTTGGCTTACTGTGAGTTCTTTCTCACATAGTGATCTACTCACACCTTTCAGAGTGTACTTCTTTCCTTGCTTTTAGTTGACTCACAATTTCTCAACAGAACATGCTTCTTTTCCTTTTATATATTTAATAAAAACTCACTACCTTTTACACTTGTCTTGACTAATTCTTTGTTTGTGACAGACAGAACCTAGAAAGCACCTCTAGAAGGATATAGAAGCATCCAAAAATCTGATAATACAACCAGAAAAAAACTAGAATAGCAAAAGCAATCCTAGGCAACAAGAGTAAGTCAGGGGTGTTACCCACATAGCAAAAAGAAAGAGTCAAAGATGAAAAAGTGATGCAAAAGGGACCTAGAATAGTGAGTTGTTCATAGGGAAGAAGTGGCCATGAGGCAGCCAAATCCTTGGTATTTATTGGTCACACTCACAATGAGGAAAGTAATGAGGGATTTATGGCTGGATGTGCTAGATAAGGCTTGTAATACAGGGAACAAAGCATTCCTACTAAAATAACAAAGCAACCAGCTAATAACTAATCTGTTTTGTAGTCAATTCTGGGAGGGAATTTTCTCTGAAGTCACACAAGCCTCAGCAGAAAAGTTATCTCACATCTCATCCCTACAGTCTCATGGCCCACCTCTCTGAGCTCAACTACAGCCACTGGCAAGTGAAAGGATTTTGCCTTAGTATGAATTACTGTACATTATTTTGGTAGTCTAACATGGTGGAAGGCCAAAGCAAAAACACTTACCCTGATGATCACTTTCTCTTCTTTTCCTATATCCCTGATTAAAACTTCCTTTCCCATGCACTCAAAGAAAATTCCACTCTAGTCCTCACATGTCATCAATGCCCACCCCATGTACCTCTTCTGATCAGAGGTCATATAATCTTCTTCCCCTGTCTGTATCTGGTCAGAAGAAAAATCCTAACCCCTACAGGTTGTGGGCTCCTCTCTGCATCCTCAACAAAGGCTACTTCCTCTTTCCTTTTGCTTCTCTGTTGTGCCAGAAAGTGCTAACAGCAAAGATTAATGCTAACTCAACATGCCATCTGTTTGCTTTCATGAAGACACACACATGACTTTGGCCAGATTCACTGTTTACACTGAAAGACAACTCAGGGAAATCATCTTTATAACCTGCACCGCTCACAGGTAAGCACAATCACACTTGGGTCTGAAGGAGGGTGAATGGTGAATGGCAGTCCTCTATACTCTCTCACCTCAAAATCTATTTCCACATTCACAATTAGCTCTCAAGAATTTCTGGGTGTTAGGTAAGACCTAAGTGAGCTACACTGTTGCCTTAATTTTTTTCTCATTGTGGATACAAAATACCAGATACTCAAAGTTAAGGGAGGAAAGGTTTATTTAGCTCACAGTTTGTAGAGGTTTCAGTCCATAATTGGTTGGCTCCAAGCCAGGGTGAGATGGAACAGGAGAACAGTTCATGCTGTCCAGAATGCAGCAAAATAAACAAGAGACATTAATAGCATCTTTCTGCCCCTTTTATATTGAATCTAGGCTGCTGTGTTTATGGTGATGCCAAATTAACCAGTGGACTAATTTAGTAATCACTCATCCTTAGTCCTAGCATTGCACTGTGATTCAATCACCTACCCTAGATTCAGTTTATCTCTGAAAAAGTCCCATGTATGAAGGCACTTTCAGGACTTTAATCAGGGTTATTTGGATTCAGTTAAATTATAAGAACCCAAAGAATCATTCTGTGGCTTAGCAGGTCTTTAAGACCAAAGAAGAACAGTGACCAAGGTCATAGGATGATGCTGACTTCAGCAGGTGTGAGCCTCAGAGGAAGGTAGATAGGACAAGGGAAAGCAGCAGGGGTTGCAGGGTGCCTCCCCATGCAAATATGTTTTTTTGTGACTGATCTTGGATGATATGACTTTGACTTGTTTTTAAGGAACTGAAACTTTCCCTTTTACATTTCTTTCTAATTTTAGAGAATTAGCCCAGCTAGGGGCCCACTCTACTTTGGTTGCAGTCCTGTTGAGTGATTTGAGAAATAAAGGCTGGACCATTACCTGACTGGATACTCTGAGGTAAACCAAACCTTGGAATGATTTCTTGTAATAGGACTTTAGTAATTACATTATCAGTCTTGCTGGCTGTGGAAAAGGCTTCTATCCATCCTGAAAAAGGACACACAATGGTAAGAAGATATGTAAGAGTTTTGTAGTGGGGCATGTATGTTAAATCTACCTGCCTATCCTGCCAGGACTGTGTCCACAAAATTGATGAGTAGGCTGTGTCCCTTAGGATAAATTCTAACACAGAGATGACAGATGTGAGTAATTTGAAGGTTGATAGCCCTTGTAGCAACTTGTCTTTTTATTTCTCCAATCTAGCATGTGAGCATTCACCAACAATGAACTCCTTGTCTTGGCTGAAACACCTGGTACCAGCTTCTGCATGGGCATCAACCATCATCCTGTCAACTCTCCTAAACCTTAACAATAAGCTCCCACCCAGCAGGAAGTAGCAAGAAACAGTCTTTGCCCTTTTCCTAATAATACAAAGATGGGAATGAAAGGTTATTGCCCTAGTATAAATTACTGTAATATTATGGCAGTGTTCTAATATGGCAGAAGGCCAAAGTGGAAATGCTTATCACTTTCTCCTTCTTCTTCAGCCCTAATTGCAACTCCATTTCCTGTTTGCACATGAAAAAAATTCCAATCAATTTCTCCTACGTCATCAATGTCCCCCCCCCATGTGCCACTTGCAATCAGAGGTCATATAACCTTCTGCCTCTCTGTATCCTGTTGAAAGAGATAGGTTGTGTGCTCCTTTCTACATCCTCAGTAAACACGTTCTGTACCTGTTTTACTTTTTGCTTCTCTATTGTACCAGAAAGCTCTAACATTACACATCAAAACTGAAGCACAAACTCCAAAACACTAGATGCTGACCCAACCTGTGATGTACAGATTACTCTCTCTCTCTGTCTTTGTCTCTGTCTGTCTGTCTGTCTCTCTCTTTATCTGCATATTGCAGAGGTAAAGTTAGGCCTCCTACCTAGCTCAACTCACAGAACTCATGTACTTCTGCCTTTCTTTTGGTAACTCATCCCTCAGCCACTCCCCTCTTCATGAATTAATAAAACCTGAGTCTGGCCCTGGTTCTGGTTAGCCAACACCCTAGCTGGACTTAGGACCCTATTGGTTCCCCACAACTACAAATATGCCTTAGTGTCTTTGTTCTTGTCATGGACTGTACTGAAAGTGGTAGATTGCAATTAACTTATTAGAATTCCAATGACTTTTCCATGGAATTATAAGTGTAAACTTTTCTCAACCACAGTGAGATCCAGAAGGGCTTTCTGTAGAAAGGCAAAGGACATAAAATAACCAATATTTTTGCTAAAGAAAGATAAAGTTGGACAACACACATTGTCTGATATTGAGAAAATATAAAGCTATAGTAAGCAAACTAGTGTTGTATTTTCATCAAAATAGATAATAAATGAATGAAATAAAAGTCAAGGAGTTGACCCAAACATATGAGTTCAATTGATTTTCAAGTTGGTGATTTGGTGGCAAAAGTATATTCTCTTCAGTAAACATTGCTGGAATAATGGCATATCCATATATCAGCAAAACAAAGCAGTAACAGTGCATACCCCATCAGGTATGCAAACTTCAAATGAATCATAAACCTTGTAAAATTTAAACTGTACAAACTTCTAGAAGGCAATGTAGGAAGAAGTCTTGGGTTAGGAGTGTTCTTAGATATGATGACCATTATACATTCCATATTTGAAAAAATAAATAAATGGGACTCCATCACAATTGAATTCTCTGGTTCTTTGGAAAACATTGTTTAAAAAAATACACAGGAGGAGATAAAATATTTATAAATCGTATATCTCATAAAAGACTGGCATTCAAAATGTGTAAAAACACGGAGTGTGGTGGCACTCTGGAGGCTGAGGCAGGAGGATCATTATGAATTTGAGACCAGCCTGGGCTTCAAAGTGAGCTCACGGCTGGCCTGAACTGTATAGTGAGACCCTGTCTCAAAAAGACAAAAAAAAAAAAAAAAAAAGTAAAGAACTCTCAATAGTTAACAATAAGTAGTCACACAAGCAATTGGAAAATGAGCAAATGCTTTCATAGGAAAAAATTTCACCACAAAATGTATAAATGACAAACAGAAAGATATTCAGTATTGAGAGGCACATGAATGGTTTACACATGCAGGCCTCCCTTAGAACCCCGCCCTCCACAGAGACCACCCAGCGGCAGCCAGTAACTCTAGCCAGGGGTGCCTGGGCCGGTTTAAACTCGGACCTCTCTTGTGGCCCCGCCTTCTCTGCAGATGAACTTTGGGGACCAGAGAACTCCAACCACAGCCCTTACCCTTTCTCCCAAAACCTTGGACTACAGCGAATTAACTGAACTAGCTTGAGGGGAGATTCAGTGACTGCCTCACCCAATCAGAAGATCTCAGCAGGTTCCAGTCACTTTGGTGAGTATGCCCCTAAAATAGAGGTGTACAGTGGGTAATAGGGCTAGTAGTAAAGCTCCTTCCAACTAACTATAAGACCTTAGTGAGTCTGACAAGAGTGGAGGTGACTCCTCCCTGCACACAGAAAACATAGACAGAGTGAGGAGTGTGCCAGTAAGGACACCCCCAACTTGGAGAAAATCAAAAGGGCTTATGTAACACAGAGGCACACAATAGGGACACAGTAGGGCCTCAGTTAACACAAATACTATAGACAGGGAGATTTGATGACCCAGAATAACCAGAAGATAAAGTAATAGCAGGAACTAAAAGTTGACTTACCTCAATACTACTAGACTTTGCAGCCAAGGAAGTATAGAGAACTCACCCAACAGGCCCTGCAGTGGGAAGTCAGGTGACTGGCCCACCTCTTCATTGTGGGACCCAGCAATTGGACAAATACTAACCTTACATTAGGACCAAAAGATGCATACTACCAACAGTGGACATGAGTGGGATTGAAGGACCAAATATTAACTTGAAAGGCAGAAAATGGCAAAAAGAAAAAGCAAAACATGATCTCAAACATCTAGTACACCAGGAGCAAGTACAGGAGACATTGAAATTGAGGACTTCAAAAGTAACACACCAGAAACCTCTGAAAAGATAGTGAGTGAAATAAGAAAACAACTCAATGAGGCTATAGGGGAAATCAAATTAGAAGTACTCCCTCATGTAAAGATAGAAATAACAACCTTAGTACAGGAGTTGCTGAGTGCAGCTAAAGAAGAAATAGAGAAAAAGGTACAGAAGCATGGGAAACTGATTGTAACTTTGAATGAAAAATATAGAAAACATGAAGAATTCATAAAACAAACTCAAAGAGATATCCAAGAAACAAAAAATTCTATTCAAAGTGTGCAAACCATTTAAATGAAGCTGAGGATATGACTTTGGACCTCAAGGATAGGATCACAATTAGTGAATAGGAAAGGATAGAACTTTCAAAAATAACAAATCAGCATGAAGTAACAATCAGCAACTTCAAGATGATGCCAAGAGAAAAAGTATAAGATTAACAGGCATCAATGAAGAGGCAGGAGCCAATGCAAATGACAGCCAAAATATTGACAGAAGTAATAGAAGAAAATTTCCCAAACATAGGGAAAAAAATCTGATTTGCAGATAAGAGAGGCATATAGAACCCCAGCCAGTCACAACAAACATAAATCTACACCTAGACATAAAATAATTAAGGTCTCAGACATACAGCATAAAAACAGAATACTAAAAGCTCTTAGAAAAAAGACCCAATTTCCCTAACAAGGAAAGCCCATTAGAATCACAGCAGACTTTTCAGCACAAACCCTCCAGTCAAGACTAGCCTGAAGTGAGGTACTTCAAGCCCTGAAAGAAAACAACTTTCAACCCAAACTGTTGTACCCAGCAAAACTTTCATTCAAATTTAATGGAGAAACAAGATACTTCCATGACAAAGAACAACTGAAAAAATTCAAATCCACCAAGCCAACCTTAGAAAGAGTATTGAAAGACATACTAGAAAGAGATAAAAATGATCACAATCCCCAGAAGAACAACAGAAAGAAAATATCAGGTAGGGCAAGCAATTAAACAAGGGGGAAAAGCAGAAAGCAAACTACTGGAACATAACATGGCAAAGTCGAGCCAATATGTATCAGTGTTATCTATAAATGTAAATGGCCTCAATTTACCTATCAAAAGAAATAGGCTGACAGAATGGATTCAGAAATATCCCACAATACGCTGTATACAAGAAGTACATCTGACCCAAAAGGAAACTCATAGATTAAAAGTCAAAGGATGGAAAACAGTATTCAATGCAACAGAAACCCAGGAAAAAGCAGGGGTAACTGTTCTATTTGCAGACAATGTGAACTTCAAATCTAAAATGATTAAAAGAGACAAAGAAGGTCACTATATACTCATTAGTGGAAAAATTCAAGATGAAGGACTAACAATTATAAATATACATGCACCAAATACAGGAGCACCCAACTATATAAGACAGACACTAATGGACATGAAAAACCAAATACACAAGAACACAATTATAAGAGGGGACCTTAACACCCCATTGTCACAAAGAGATAGATCAACTAGACAAAAAGTCAGCAAAGAAATAACAGACCTGAATCATACCTGTGAACAATTGGACTTAGTAGATGTTTACAGAATGTTCCACCCAAACACATCTGAATACACATTCTCAGCTGTGTATGGGACATTCTCCAAAATAGACCATATACTATCCCATAAAACATTCTTAAGTAACTGCAAAGGTATAGAAATTATCCCATGCCTATTATCTGACCATAGCACACTGAAATTGGAAATTAATGGCAAAAGAAATTGCAAAACCTGCATAAATACACGGTACTTAAATAACAACCTTCTGAACAACCAGTGGGTTACAGATGAAATTAAAGAAGAAATAAAGCAATACCTACAATTCAATGAAAATGCAGAAACAACATACTGTAACCTGTGGGATGCAATGAAAGTAGTTCTAAGAGGGAAATATATAGCAATAAATAGTCATATCAAGAAAACAGAATGAACACAAATAAACAACCTAATGCTTCATCTCAAGCTTCTAGAAAAAGAAGAGCAAGTTAAACATAAAACTCATAGAAGAGAGGAAATCATAAAGATTAGAGCAGAAATCAATGCAATTGAAACTAAAAAAATACACAAAGAATCAATGAATCAAAAAGATTTTTTTGGAGAGAATAAACAAAATTGACAAACCTCTAGCTAACCTCATAAAGAAAAAGAAACAAAAAACCCAAATTCACACAATAAGGACTGAAAAGAGGGAAATTACAGATCTCATAGAAATTCAAAAGATCATGAACACCTACTTTGAAAATCTCTACTCACATAGGATGAAAAACAGAGGAAATGGACAGATTTCTAGAAACATATCAACTACCAAAGCTCAACCAAGAAGATATAGCAATTTTTTTCATTGTGCAATGCACTTTTATTTTCCTTTTACCTTTGCAGTCATCTTTGAGTAATCATTGTGTAAACAATAGAATGGAATAAAATTATATTAAATTGTAAATGGCTCTAGAACATCTTCACAATTATGACAAGGCAATTATAAATAACTTTTTTCCTTAGTAATATATATTTCCTTTTTAAAGTACATTAAAGAGCTGCCATATCTAGGGTTAGCTAGGAAAGAGCAATGGTACCATCCCGGAAGCCCACCTCCCTGAAAGTTGAGACTCCAATTTTGAAAATCCTAAGGTTTACTAGTTCCATAATACATGGTCAAGCAGAGGGCTAATTGGGTTGAAAGTATTTATTCTTGAAACTTAACAGCACTTTTACCTTTTAGTCGCTGCACAAAACCCTTACTATTACTTTCACTCCACCTGGGAATGCTGCAGAATTTCAAGTATAACTCAAGATTCTGGTATTTTCAAGTTTATCACCTTTAGAATAACAAATCCCATGACTCTCAGGGCCAGTCCAATGCTAGTGAAGACTACAGGGAACCTTCACTAGCATTGGTCTATTGTGCTGTGAACCTTGTTTTAAGATTAAGAAACTCCAGAAAGGAACTTAATGATGTAAGATTTGAGTTTACTCCAGGAAGAGATATAGCAGATGGTGTATCTCAGGAGCTCATCTCTGCTGGCTTGGTTGATGGTCATGATGTAGTTATAGTGGCTGCTAATTTACAGAAGATTGTAGATGATCTCAAAGATATAGAAATTTTGAATAACCCAATATCAGCTATTGAGATTGAAAATGTAATTAAAAACTTATCAACAAAGAAAAGCCCAGGTCCTGATGAATTCACAGCTGAATTCTACAAGAAATTTAGAGAAGATTTGATGCCAATACTCCCTAAACTCTTCAAGGAAATTGAAAAGGAAACAGTCCTCCCTAAATCATTCTTGGAGGCAAGTATAACTGTCATACCAAAACCAGAGAAGGACCCAACAAAAAGGAGAACTATAGGCCAGTCTCACTAATGAATAAATATGCATCAATATGCAAAGATTTTCAATAAAATACTATAGGCCAGTCTCACTAATGAATAAATATGCATCAATATGCAAAGATTTTCAATAAAATACTGGCAAATAGAATGCAGCAAATCATCAAGTAGATTATACATCATGACCAAGTGGGATTCATTCCAGGAATGCAGGGAAGGTTTAACATACACAAATCAATAAATGTAATACACCACATCAACAGAGCCAAAAATAAAAACCACACTGACATCTCAATAGATGCAGAAAAAGCTTTTGATAAAGTCCAACACATGTTCATGATAAAAACCCTTCAGAAACTTGGAATAAATGGTGTCTACCTCAATCTTATAAAGGCCATCTATGACAAACCAACAGCTAACATTATACTAAATGGACAAAAATTGAAAACTTTCACTTTAAAAATAGGAACAAGACAAGGATGTCCACTCTCACCACTTCTATTCAATTTAGTGCTGGAAACACTAGCCAGGAAATTCAGACAAGAGAGAGAAATAAAAGGAATAAAGATAGGAAGGGAATAAGTTAAAATATCACTATTTGCAGATGACATGATACTTTATATAGAAGACCCAAAAAAACTCCATTAAAAGACTGCTAGAGGTAATAAATAAGTTCAGCAGTGTAGCTGGATACAAAGTCAATACTCAAAAATCAATAGCATTTCTGTACACAAACAAAAAACTCACTGAGAGAGATATTATGGAAATGTCACCCTTCACAATAGCATCTAAAAGAATGAAATACTTGGAAATCAACCTAAGAATGTAAAAGACCTATGTGATGAAAATCATGCTATGCTAAAAAACAAGATTGAAGAGGATATTAGAAAATGGAAGGATATTCCTTGCTCTTGGATAGGAAAAACCAACATTGTGAAAATGGCCATACTCCCAAAACTGTTGTACAGATTTAATGCAATCCCAATCAAAATACCATTGACATACCTCACAGGTTTAGAGAAAATACTCCCAAAATTCATTTGGAAACAGAAGAAACCTAGAATAGCAAAGGCAATTCTGGGAAACAAAGACAAGACAGGAGGCATCTCAATCCCTGAGTTGAAACTATACTACAAAGCCACAGTGATAAAATCAGCCTGGTACTGGCAAAGAAATAGACCTGAGGATCAATGGAACAGATTAGAAGATGCAAGCACAACTACAAAGACACTCAGCCACCTGATATTTGACAAAGGGGCTAAACATGTTCACTGGAAGAAGGATAGTCTCTTTAATAAATGGTGTTGGAAAAATTGGCTCTCTACATGCCAAAAACTGAAACTAGATCCATGCATATCACCATGCACAAAACTAAAGTCTAAATGGATCAAAGACCTCAATATTAAAACAGAAACACTAAATCTACTGGAAGACAAGGTAGGTGGGAGTTTTGGAGACATAGGGGTAAGCAGAGAATTCATGAACACAACATAAACTGCATGGGAAACACTTCAAAGAATCAACAACTGGGATCTCATATTATTGAAAAGTTTTTGCACTTCAAAAGAAATCATCAACAGAGTGAAAAGAAAACCCATAAAATGGGAAAGAATTTTAGCCAGCAACCCCTCAGACAAAGGACTTGTATTCAGAACATATCAAGTTCCCTAAATTCAAAGATCCTCTCCAAAAATGGGCACCTGAGATGAATACATATTTCTCAGATGAAGATATACAAATGGAAAAGAAATACATGAATAAGTGTTCACCATCACTGATCATTTGAGAAATGCAAATTTAAATAGCACTGAGATTTCATCTCACTCCAGAAAGAATAGCTGCCATCAAGAAGACAACTTATAACAAATGTTGGCGAGGCTGCAGGGAAAAAAGAACATTGATCCACTGAGTGCAGACTGGTGCAGCACTATGGAAATCAGTATGGAGATTTCTCAGAAGACTAGGATTGAAAGTTCCATTCAACCCAGCTATTCCCCTCCTGAGTGTTTTCCCAGAAAACCTGAAAAAGTCATATCACAATGATATATGTCCCCCCATGTTCATAGCAGCACAATTTGTAATAGCTAAATCTTGAAAACAACCAAAATTCCCATCAACTGCAGAGTAGATGAAAAAGATGTGGTATTTTTATACAATGGAATACTACTCAGCTATAAAAAAGGATAATCTTGAGGCTTTCACATGCAAATGGATGCAACTTGTTGGATCATTGAACAGAACTGTTTTCAGTCTCACTGAATGTCCACTTTGTGTGCTTTAATTTTGTAACTTGAACAACTATTTCTAAGAGGACAATATGTAATTTATTAACTAAAAAAAAAGTAATAAGAAATGTATGAGTAATAAAACCCAGAATGTGTAATTGCTATTGTAAAAAAGAGAGGAAAAGAAAGTGCTTTTAAAGGCTATAACTGCATGTGTGTTTAAGGGTGTAGGATTGATAACCAAATATTACTAAGTTTATGTTGGATTGTTAAGCAGAACTGTTTGCAGTCTCATGGTTTGAATATTCACTTTCTGTGCTTTAATTCTGTAACTTGAATAACTATTTCTAACATGACAGTATGTACTTTGTCCACAAGTGATTTTTTTAGTGTTTATTTTATTTCATTTTTTTGGAATTTTGTATTATTGCTTCCTTTGTTTTTAGTTTTGGTCTTTCTCTTTAAATAAAAAAAGATATTCAGTATCATTTCACAAAGGAAATATAAATGGAAAAGATGTGATCAAGAGATGGGGAGGGGAAGAGGGAAAAAGGGGATAAAAGAAGGAATTAAGGTGCATTGTGTACGTGAATCAACTCCCACAAAGAATGTAAGCATCATATACTACAAACATGTACTAATAAAAAATAAAATACATGAAACATGGGGAAAAGATGTGAGATGGATACTGCTATACAACTTACAAAGTGAGTGGAGCTGGGGGTGCAGCTCAGTGATAGTGTATGTATAGTATGAGTTCAGTCACTAAAAAACTTGGAGGAAAGCTGGACATGACATCATATGCCCGTAACCCCAGCACTCAGAAGGCTGAGGCAGGAAGACAATCGAGGGTTCAAGGCCAGCCCAGGCTATATATTGAGACTCCATTCCAAAAAACAAAATAAAACAAGACAAGACAAAACACCTGGAAGCAATGCCTGGAATGTAGCTCAGTGGTAAAGCACTTGCCCTGCATGTGCAAGGCCTAGGTTAGTTTTCCAACACAGAAAGGTAAAAAAGAGGCTATTGCTATTTGTGTGATGTGAATGTTCAAGAGATTCTTTCCTTGTCTTTGAAATACGATAATAACTACCTATTTTCAGTGTCCATAATTTGCTCCTAAATTCTAAACTTTTAGTTACTTCCTCTTATTTTGCTCATTTTTCTTTCAACACTATCCTCTAGTACTGAATGGAGTCATACTGGAAAAGGAAAAAATAGTACAGTGTTATTCTATCCTTATTTTAAATTTGATAATTTGTTCATCATAGATTTTTGCATTAATTTTAGTTTTTAAGAACATTGCATTAAAATGTGATTTATTTTGAAGACTGGATTCTCTACTGTCCCCATGGTTCCTGACTGGGCCCTTCACCTTTTGTCTGCCACCTGTGTCCCCTGCTCTTTCTTCCTTACCAGGAAGAGCAGGGGCTACTCTATCTTGCAGCTTCCCATTCAGTTTTATTTCCATGATTGTTTAGTTCTTCTAATTTGCTTAGCCTCTGGTAGTTCATTCTCCTTTTGTTATAATTTCCATATATGCATGTTTTGCTTTACCTAATACTTTTGCATTGTTTTTGTTTTAGAGATGATGGTCTCACAATGCTGATTAGTCTGTCCTCAAACTCTTCCGGTCTCTGTCCCTGAATCAGCTGGAGCACACGAGTGTGCCACATACCCTGGCTCAAATAAACATGGTCTCTTTTCCTTTCTTTCTTATTTTCTTTCTCCTTCCTTCCTTCCTTCCTTCCTTCCTTCCTTCCTTCCTTCTTTCCTTCCTTCTCTCTTCCCTCCTAGAAACCAAACCAATGGTCTCATGCATGCTAGACAAATGTTCTGCCACTGAGCTACACCCAGCACTTGGTTTCCTTGTTTTAAATTCATATGGAAATGTTTGTTCACAGTATGCTGATCCAGGGCAGTATTTTTATGATAAAAGATCTCATCTTCTACTTGTTGGTCTTTTTTTTTTTAACGTTGATTAATTTGCTTTATGCTAATGCAGCTAATTTTGAGTACAGAGTTATTAAGAGTTTAGATTCTGAGACAAGTCAAACTCACAGGAAGTCATTTTCTTCCTCTGATTCCTGCCTTTGTGACTTTGGTTGAAAAGGTAAATTCCTGTAGGCACTCAGAGCTCACATTATTGTTTTATAAACTTTCCTGTCTGTGCAAGCTCAAAATTTTTGCAGATTCAGAAAGTAAGATTATTCTCACTTTCTTGGGCAGTAGAGGTGGCTTGTAGAAGAATCAGTGGGGATTCAACCAGAAGAACAAGCCCATGTGGCGGCAAGCAGAGTTCCAGCTTGCATGGCTGCAAGGGAAGTTCCAGCTAGCTGGTGTAAGCTTGGGGGAGCTTGGGACATCATTCCCAGTGCCCACCCAGCCCCCTAGGACACTGGACTAACCTGAAGAGGTTTCCCAGGCTTCAGTGGACCATGCCCAGTGACCTTTATCCAACCAGGGGACCAGGCCCAGGCAGAGAGGGGAGTTAGGCCCATGCAGTTGCAAAGCCAGTTCCAGCTTCCTGGCTCTGGCCCGGGAAAGTTTGGGACATTACTCCCAGTGCTTGGGTGCCCGTCAAGCCCCCTAGGACACAGGACTAGCCTTGAAAGGCTTCGCAGGCTTGAGTGGACCCCACCCAGGGACCTTCATCCAACCAGGGGAGCCAAGAGCACAGGAGGTGATTTCCAACACACTCAGGAAAAGTTTTGGAACATCGCTCGAAACATGGAAATATAGGAAAATGATAAAACGAAAGGCCAAAATACAATCTCAAACCTCCAGTCCATCCCAAGCAAGCCTGGAAGAAACATACACAGAAGAAAATACTAGTCATACACCTGAAATATCTGAAATGATATCAACTGAAATAAAGAAGCAAGTATGGAAAGCTATGAAGGAACTCAAATTAGAAGTAATATCCCAGGTAAAAAAAGAAATGATAAAAGTAGTGAAAGAAATACTGAACACATCTAAAGAACACACAACTAAAAAATTAGAGGAACAAAGCAAAAAGATAGAACCCCTGAATGAGCAGTATAAGAAACAAACAGAATACATGAAACAGATTCAAATACATATACAGGAAATCAAAAATTCTATTGTAATTTACCAAAACCACCTCAACAAAAGTGAAGATAGAATTTCAGGCCTCAAAGATAAGATTGCAGCTAGTGAATAGGAAAGGAAAGATCTTTTAAAAATAACAAGGAATCAAGAAATAACAATTCAACAGCTGCAAGATGATGCAAAGAAAAACAACATAAGATTAATAGAGATAAATGAAAAAGAAGGGGACAACACAAATGATATCAAGAGGCTATTTAAAGAAGTAATAGCTGAAAATTTCCCAAACACAAGAATGGAAACTGACATTCAGGTTAATGAAGCATATAGAACTCCAAACAGCCATAATCAAAATAAAACTACACCCAGATATATAATAATCACCATCCCAGAAATCCAACATAAGAGCAGAATATTAAAAACTGTTAGAGAGAAAAGACAGATCACCTGTAATGAAAACCTATCAGAATCACAGCAGACTTCTCAACACAAGCAATGAAGTCAAGAAGAGCATGGTGTGAAATATTTCAGATCCTAAAGGAAAATGACTTCCAACCCAGACTGATGTACCCTGCAAAACTGTCCTTCAAAATGGATGGAGAAATAAGATACTTCCATGATAAAGAACAGCTGAAGAACTTCATGATCACCAAACCAACCCTGCAAAGAATACTCAAAGACATTCTAGATACACATAGGAAAAAACAACTAAGCAAGACAGATAATTAAACAGAAGGGAAGTGATAAAAATATAACAGCAGAAAGATTACATGTCAACAATAAAATGATATATAACAGTTATAACCATTAATGTAAATGGTTCCAATTCACCAATTAAAAGAAACAATCTGGCAGAATGTATCAAGAAACAATGTCCAACCATATGTTGTCTACAAGAAACCCATCTAACCCAAAAAGTCAAAGGATGGAAAACAATACTTCATGCAGCAGGAACTCAAAAAAAAAAAAAAAAACAGAGATAGCTATTCTGTTTGCAGATAATGTGAACTTCAAACCAAGAATGGTCCAAAGAGATAAAGAAGTTCACTACATACTGGTTAGGGGGAAACTTCAAGAGGAAGAGATAACAATCTTAAATATATATGCACCAAATTCCAGAGCACCCAGCTATACAAATCAGGTATTAACATAAATGAAAAACCAAATAAGCAATAACAGAAGTATAAGAGGAGACCTTAAGATGCCAATGACACAAAGGGACAGATCAACTAGACAGAAAATCAGCAAAGAAATAACAGAACTGAATCACACCTGTGAACAAATGGATTTGATAGACATATACAGAGTGTTCCATACAACAACATCAAAATATACATTCTTCTCAGCAGTACATGGGACATTCTCTAAAATAGACCATATACTAACCCACAGAACATATTTACGTAAATGCAAAATAATTGAAATTATCTCATGCATGTTATCAGATCATAGCACCATGAAACTGGAAATTAATGATAAAAGTAACTGAAAAACCCCCACAAACACATGTAAGTTGAATAATACATTTTTGAGCAATCAATGGGTCACAGAGGAAATTAAAGAAGAAATTAATATCTACAAGCAAACAAAAATGCAAATACAACTTACCAGAATTTGTGGGATGCAATGAAAGTGGTCCTCAGAGGAAAATTTATTGCACTGAGTTCCCACATTAGGAAAACAGAATGAACACAAATAAGCAACCTATACTACACCTCAAACAGCTAGAAAAAGAAGAGCAAGCCAATTCCAAAGCCAAAAGAAGGGAGGAAATTATAAAGATCAGAGCAGAAATTAATGCAATAGAGACTAAGAAAACAATACAGAGAATCAATGAATCAAACAGTTGGTTCTTTGAAAAAATAAATAAAATTGATAAGCCCCTGGCCAACCTAATTTTAAAAAGGAAAGAAAAGACTCAAATTCATGCAATACAGAATGAAAAGGTGAAATCACTACAGACTCTGTAGAAATACAGAAGATCATCAACACCTATTTTGAAAACCTCTACTCTCATAGGTTCAATAACACAAGAAATGGACAGATTCCTAGAAACATATGAACCACCAAAGCTGGATCAAGAAGATATAAAACTGCTGAATAACCCAATTTCTATTAATGAAATTGAAAATGTAATTAAGTCCTTACCAATAAAGAAGAGCCCAGGCCCAGACGGATTCACTGCAGAATTCTACAAGAAATACAAAGAAGATTTAATGCCAACATTCCTCAACCTCTTCAATGAAATCAAAAGGGAAGCAATTCTCCCTAAGTCATGCCTGGAAGCAAATATTACTTTAGTACCAAAACCTGAGAAACACCCATCTAAAAAAGAGAACTAAAAGCCAATCTCCCTAATGAATATAGATGCAAAAATCTGTAGAAAATATTTGCAAACAGGATGCAGAAAATCTTCAAAAAGATTATACACAATGACCAAGTGAGATTCATCCCAGGCATGCAGGATGTTTCAACATATGTAAATCAATAAATATAATCCATCATATCAATAGAGCCAAATGTAAGAATCACATGATCATTTCTATAGCAGAAAAAGCTTTTGATAAGATCCAACACCCATTCATGATAAGAACCTTACAGATAATTGGAATAGATGGTCTCTACCTCAATATGATAAAGACCATCTATGACAAACCAACAGCCAGTGTCATATAAATGATCAAAAACTGAAAGCCTTTACCATGAAATCAGGCACAAGATAAGGATGTCCCTTATCACTGCTTCTATTCAACATAGTACTGGAAATACTAGCCAGAGCAATTAGTCAAGAGAGAGCAATAAAAGGAGTAATGATAGGAAAAGAGGAAGTTAAACTATCATTATTTGCAGACAACATAATACTCTATGTAGAAGACCCTCAAAACTTCATTGAAAGACTCCTAGACATACTAAATAAATTCAGCAATGTAGCTGGATACAAAGTCAATATTCAAAAATCAATAGCATTCCTATACTCTAACAACAAAATCACCGAGAAAGAAATAAGAGAAGCCACACCCTTCACATTAGCATCCAAAAAAATGAAATACTTAGGAATTAATCTAATGAAAGATGTAAAACAGCTGTACAGGAAAAATTATAATACCCTGAAAAAAGAGATTGAAGAGGACCTCAGAAAATGGAAAGACATCACTTGCTCATGGATAAGAAGAATAAATATTGTGAAAATGGCCATTCTCCAAAAATTGTTATACAGATTCAATGCAATCCCAATGAAAATACCACTAACATACCTCATAGATCTAGAGAAATCACTCCTAAATTCATCTGGAACCAGAAGAGACCTAGCATAGCAAAGGTAATTCTAAGCAGCAAAGGCAAGGCAGGAGGCATCAAAATCCCTGACTTGAAGTTATACTACAAAGCTACCATAATAAAATCAACATGGTATTGGAATAAAAACAGACCTGAAGATCAATGGAATAGACTAGAAGATAGAACCACAACTATGAACACACTCAACCACCTTTATAAATACCATATAGTCTCCCTAGTGTAAATAAAGGTAAGAGTATGTAAGATTCTGTGATAATCATGGTTTCCCTTTACATTGCTTTGAAGACTTGTAATGTTTTCATTCATTGGTTGCAATGTTTTTATTCTGTTTTGTTTGACCTTCTTATGTATGATGGTATGAACAGCTGCTTAGAAGAAAACAAGACATTATGGCAGCCAATGCTGATTTAATATCATCTTGCTTTGAAGTCCTACCATGCTTTTGTTCCTATATTTCCATTGGTTCTATCATGTTGTGTCTTATTGGATTTTAATATGTATGATAGTATAAAAATTTTTTATGGAAAATAAGATATTATAGTAGCCATTGTTCGTCTTCTGTTATTTGGTTCAAAATGCCTTGTAATAGTTTCATTCTCTTGAATGCTTTTATTCTATTTTGTTATGTTTGATATTATATTGTGTGAAGCTATGCTCGACTATTTCAAAGAAAGCAATATTATGGTAACTACTGTTAATATCCAATTGTCTTGTTGTGAAATGCTGTATTGCTTGCATTGTTCTGTTCTGATCCGCTTTATTCTGTGCTCTTTAGTTTTATTCTCTGTAAAATAAAATTAAAAATAAATAAGTAAATAAATGGAAAAAAATAATCAGTGGGATTCTTTGAAGCAAATAAAGAAGGACCTGCAAAAATACATGCTTTTTGGTGGTGTGAAAATAGGAAGATGATCTAGTCTAGCAGCTATTCCAGTGACCTGAGGCAGAGCGGGTTCACCTCATGGAGTTAGAACTTGGCTGCAAACTATCTTTGAAATATTTCTTTGAATATTGAATCAAGCAAGTTCTCTGTGGATTGTATAGAACTTGAGTTAGCTTTTAGGGGACTTTTATCCTATTTAAATTTGTCAGCACTTCACTTTTAATAAATTTAGAATGAGTAAAAATGTATAGATCTGTTGCATATAATATGGTATTTAAATATATATATATAAAATTGATTCTCTGTATTGTGGGCTTTATATCTGTAGAATCAATCAACTACACAGAAATTTTATAAAGTTCCAGAAAGATCCTAAAAATACAACTCTAATTTGCTAGGTGCTATGCTGCTCCTGTGTGAATGAAGTGATATGTGGGCATTACAGTTGGTATTGAAGTAATCTAGAGAAGATTTATAGTATATGTGAGAATGTGCATAGGTTAACATCTAAATATGACATGTTTTTATTTAAGGGACTTGAGCATCCACTGACTTTTGTATCTGAGGGGAATTCTGGAACTAATCACCTATGGGCTCCAAATGATGGCTTCAGGGAGCTATTTCACATATGTGTTGTTTCATATATTTCTCTTTTATATAGTGTTCTTACTTCCTTCATCCATTTGTAGTACAGTAACATCTTTCATAATTTCTTTGTTACTTTTTTTTTTCTGTGAATGAATTCTACCAGAACCAGATATCAAGAGAAGGCTCAGTGGAGAGATGTCTGGGGCTGTTTCCTATGTTAGATTCTTTGTTTGATCTGTGACTCCACCACTTTTTTTATTTTGAAGAGAATAAAACCAAATAAAACAGAATAGAGGCAATCAAAACAAAATGGTAAGCATGGTACATGATTTTAAAACAAAATACAAGTAAATCAATAATGGCTACCTTAATGTTTCTTGTTATCTTCAAAAGAATTGCCCATACCATCAGGCATAATAAAATCAAACAAAATAGTGCAGAATAAAACCAATAAAACAAAACAATGGAAACAGTACAGGACTTTAAAACAAGATAATAATAAAACCACAATGGGTACCATAATACATCTTTGCTATCTTCAAAGTAGTTGCCATCAGACATGGTATAATCAAACAAAATACAATAACTGCATCACTTTGTTTACTCTTTTCCTCAGCTTTAGATCTGCATCCAAAGGCAGCTGAGATTCCCAGTCTTATTACAATGTGCTCTTTTCCTAACAAATATGACTTCTTTGTATGATTCCATGCCCAGCTCATCACCCTTTCTTCAAATCAAACTAATCCCTGACATCCCAGATTTTGAGATACTAAGTCTTGCTTAGTTTGCCATTCCTGAGGTGCTCTTGTCCTGGAAAAATGCTCTCTGTAGACTGTCTCTGAGCTCCAATGTAGTGGCAACCATCCTCCAATATCTACTTCTTGGTTGGTTGGTTTTGTGGATGCAGCTCTCCCTCCTATCCTGTGGCTCAGGGTCTTAGATGCTGCCTCAGTTCATCAAAGGTAGCATCTCTGTCTTTGCTTTTCTCTTTCCTACTTTCTTTGGGGAAAGTATGCTGATTCTTCCTGGAACTTTTAGCATTGTTTCTGCTATTCCAAAATGTTCTGGTAATATAGCTTAGTGGATACCCACTCATTGTGTTCAAAGTATGCTTTAAATCTACAAACCAAATTTTGGAAAAATTTCTTGAATTTTCAAATAATGCCGGCTGTCTTCTCTGTATTTCTGGAACTCTTAGCATCAATTAGAGAAGGGGGAAACATTGCAATATTTAGAATTAGAAGTTTTTCAAAAGATTTTGAGCAGTAAATAACTGCTGAGACCTGTGCACTGCTAGATAAAATTTTGGATAAAGTTCAGAGGAGGAATTCAAGGAAAAACTAATTATAGTTACTTCTATCTTATTTTTATTTGTGGGATGTTAGAAAACAGTAACATCAAATTTACAAGGTCATTGTGAGAACTGAAAGAGGTCACTAAAACTGGTATATTGCCATAAGCACAGCATGTGCCACCTTCTGTTATAATTAATGGCTTCACATGGTCTTGTGAGACATGCATCTAGCATCACTGGCTTCACTTGAGAGGCTTGGAAGCTGAGGCCCAGATATGAATGACTTGCTGGAATCAGTAATGCAACTTTTTCAGAGCATAGTGCAACCCAAAACCTGTGTGCTTTCACTGTGTTATTTGCTGACTGACAGGCTGTCTGTGAGGCTGCACAGACAACACGGGATGTATTTCCAGGATCTGGATTCTGGCCACTTAGGCTTGACCACTGAGCAGATTTACCATCTGATTTGAAAATTTAGAGAAAATCCTTTTTTTCATAGAGCCAGACTGAGTTGTCCATCCAGGCAAGAGAAGTACTTCATAAGGGGGATGAGGCAATTCAGTGTGGACTGGGAAACCCATCCACACTCCAACAAATACACTTGTAAATGTCTTTGGGTAAGAGGAATAAGGTATCTTATTATTTTTATTTTGTGAAATAAATGCTGTGTTTACATTATAATTGCATATCAATCACCTTATAGGTGATTAATAGGTGTATTATGAATCTTTCCCTGTATAACTTTTCATTTTCCTAGAGTTGATCTTTTTTTGTTTAATTTTCCATGTATCTGTTGCTACTAAAATGCTTCAATGAATATATAAACAAACTCCATATATATTTTAGACATGGTTTAGAAAGATAAAGATGAAGCATTTGTAGGTAAATGGTTGCAACTTGAGAATATAATGTTAAGTGAGGTAAGACAAAAGATTAAATACTGCATAATTCTCTTATATGAGATGATTATATATAGAAGATAAATAGGAAGTAAGGAGACATTCAAATAATTCTCCAAATTACCTATTTTACTTATACTACTAGTTTCTCTGGGTTCATTAAAAAGAAAATTTGTAGAAACAGGTGGCACTGTAAGTAGGAAAAAAAAAACAGGGTAAAGGCCTCATTGAGTTTTATTAAGACTAATTGGAAAACTTTCTAAAAAGTTTCTGCCACTACCACAATAAACAGGTAGACTCTGCAGTTAGAGTAACAGCTAGACTAGAGAAAAAAACCAGACAACTTATTTGCCAGGAAAGTCAGTTCCCCTTACCCACCTGACCAAATTCAAGGATGATAAGAGAAAGCCATTTACACACACTCCTACACATGAAAACCTGTTTTTATGTTCTCACTTTAACATAAGTATAATATTACACCAGGTGCAAACAGGTACACAGGTACTTAATCTGTAAGCTGCCTTCCTAATGTGCACTCCCTGCTTCACTTATGCAATACAAGGGGATGGAAAGGAACAAAATGACTAGAAGATCTAGGTTAAGATCAAGGACAGTCCAGGGAACAGATCAGATAGTGGCAAGCCCCTCACCTGGAGATGGGAGGGACACTAATCCTATGTTACTGATCTGTTAGTTCATCAAAAAGAATAGTTTGTGCTTTCATTGTTTGATCATTTTTTTTTATTTTGAAGAGAATAAAACCAAGTGAGACAAAACATGAGTCACTCAAAACAAAAGGACATAGTACATGACTTAAAAACAAAATATAAGGTGATCAACAGTGGTTACAATAATGTCTCTTGTTATCTTCAAAAGAATTGCCCATATCATCAGGCATAATAAAATTGAACAAAACATTACAGAACAAAACCAATAAAATCAAAATGTTGGAGACATTATAGGACTTCAAGAGAAGATAATAGTCAAACCACAATGGTTATCATAGTGAGTCTTATTGTCTTCAAAGTAGTTGCCTATACTCTCAGACTAGATACTATCAAACAAAACATATTTGAATAAAATCAGTCAAAACAAGACAGTGAAAGCAATACAGGGCTTCAAATTAAATTAATAGAAAATAAAAAATGGTTATCATAGTATATCCTGCTATCTTTGGAATAGCTACATCCATGCCATCAAGCCTAGTACAAGTAGACACACTGGAACAGAATGAAACCAAACTAAACAGAGTAATGAAAACAATATGGGTTTCAAATCCTGATACAATATTAACAATGGCCACTACCTTCCATTTTTAGACAATTCCTCCCCTTTCACTTTTACAAGGTGCATTGTACATTTTGTATCCCACTAACTCCTTTAGTTTTTAAATTAGGGAGGCAACTTGCTATTCACCTAAGTGATTCTGTACCTTTTTACCCCTGAGCATGATCTCAAGTTGTATCCATTTACCTACAAGAGCCTCAAGGTTTTCCTTCCTTAGCTGAGTAGTTCTCTATTGTATAAAAGTGTCATGTCTTTCCAACCAGTCTGCAGCTGATGGGTAAGCTACCCCCACTTTTTTCTGGTTCCCTGTCACACAGACCATTGTTTTCTCATCTTTGGCTTTCAGTCTATAAACCTTGTTTCAGGTTAATTATATTTCTTATACAGAGCATATTGATGGACCCTATCTCTTGATACATGCTGCCTGTGTTTCTTTGTATTGGTGTATTGAGGTCATCCATATTAGTGATTATGGTCAACCTTCTCTGCCTCATCTCTGCAATGCTATTTTTCTGCTGTTTGTTGTCTATTTTTCCCTTTCATTCCACTGTCTGCCCTGTCCATTGAGCCCACTCTGCCACTGTTCCTGGAACCATGTTATTTTCTCTCTCTGTCTCTCTAGAATGTCCTTCAGTATTTTTTGTATGTTGGTTTGGTGGTCATGAACTCCCCTGGTTCCTCTTTGTCCTGGAAGCATCTTGTTTCTCCATTAATTTTGACAGATAGTTTTGCAGGGTACATCATTCTGGGTTGGAGATTATTTTCTTTCTGGACTTGGAATACTTCACTCCAAGCTCTTATTGATTTGATGGTTTGTATCGAGAAGTCTGTCACAATTCTGATGAGTTTTCCTTTATAGGTGATCCATTTCTTTTGTCTGACAGCTTTTAATATTCTGTTCTTGTGTTGAATTTCTGGGATCTTGATTATTATATGTCTGGGTGTAGATCTATTTTGGTTATAGCTGGGTAGAGTTCTGTATGCCTCATTTATCTGAATATTATCTCCTTTTCCTAATGCTTGGGAAGTTTTATTTAATTATTTTTGTATATAGCTTTTGAATTTCATTTGTGTTTTCCCCTGCTTCTTCACTCACATTTTTTATTCTTAAATTATAGATCCACCTGTCATCTTCTAGCCTTTGTATTGTTACTTCCTGGTTCCTTGTTATTTTTAAGAGATCTTTCCTTTCATGACTGCAAGTTGCAAACCTGTCTTCAAGCTTTAATAGTCTGTCTTTAGTTTCTTTCAAGCAGTTTTGCTAGCTTTCAATGGAGTTTTTAATTTCCTGATAATCTCTCTGAATCTGTTTCATGTATTCTAAATTTTTTATATTCTTCATTAAAGGTTTCCCTCCTTTTTCTATGCTCCTCTATTCTTGCATCTATGTCTTCTTTAGAGGTGTTTAGCAATTCTTTTATTTATGTTTCCTGTATCTTCTTTTATTTGTAATAGTATTTCTGTTTTAAGTCCTTTCATAGCTTCACAAAGTTGTTTCTTTATTTCAGTTGCTGTTGCTTCAGAAACTTCAGGTGTGCAATGCCTGATTTCTTCTGTATTTACATCTCCTGGACCAGTACTGCTTGGGTTAGAGGCCAGAGACAGCCTTTTGCTTCTTCCTCTTGTCATGTTCCTGGTTTCTTCCAGACAAGTGGGTAGTGGGGTCCCTGGCACTTCCTGTATTAGTTATAATTACTCCGAAGTGTGCTGGCTAGAGATTTCTGCTGTTTGCTGCTTTTTCCAAAGCAGCGGTGGGACAGGCTGGTACCTCCCTTCTGAGGTGGTTAACCACAGGGAGTCTTCACCAAGTTAGTGTGTGCTGGACAGGCACGGTTCAATAGGGATAGCTTTAGGGAAACCTCAGCATTGGTTATTGGATCGTGCCCAGGGGCAAGACTCAGTCCAAGTAATTTTCATCAGTCTGCTCTGCCCTAGGAGTGGCTAAATGAAGCCAACTACAGTCCTGGTTCCAGGCTTATCCTGCCTGACTCCAAAATGGCACCTGGCCTATCACCCACTCTGGCAGGAGAACTGAGTCCCCCACACTCACTGCCAGTCAGTGCAGTTCTCTGGTCCACTGCTCCCCTCTGCCACTGTGTCTCCCTGCTGAGGCCTTCAGGCTTGCCAGCCACCAGCTTCACTGTGACTGTCCATTTCCAGATTCCAGTGTTGCTTCTCCCACAGTGAGAATGGCTTCAGTGAAAGTGTCATCAGCTACTGCCTTCTGTTTACATTTTTCTTTTTATTCTTTCTGTGGGCTTCTATTCTCACTTTAGTTTCTTCCTGGATTGAAGGGACCCATTTCTTCCCTTCTGGTCTTCTCCAGAATGCTATATACCAGCATCTGGTATGTTTCTCTCAGAGAGGCTGTTTACTCTGCTGCTTACTCTTTTGCCATCTTCCCAGGCCCCTGTTTGATCTTTTTTCATGTCTGTATCTTGTAATCCGAGCAACTACTTTGAAGATAGCAGTACACAATACATTAACCTAATCTCATATTATGCTGATTTGAAATTATATATCATTGTTTTTAACATAAATATAAACTAAAAAGCCAGGAATAAGATTTCTTGGATTTTCAGCTCCTCATCCTCTTTCTTTTGCATCTTTTTAAAAAATTTGGTATGGGGGATCAAATTCATGACCTTTTGCTTGCCAGGCAGGTGTGTGTGTTGCTGAGCTAACACCCAGGCCCTCTTTTACATCTTTTTACCCTAAATAAATCATCTTTTGTTATACTAAACTCTTCTTGTTTTGGTTCTTTACTGGCACAGGGTGTAGGAGCACTGGGACCTGCGTTTTCAGCAGAGCAGTGGCATAGCATGACAGAGTATGAAATGTCCACCCTGAATGCAACAGTTTTGTGCTACTATCTCTCTTTGTAAAAGAGAATGTTTTGGTTCATGTCTTACACTATGAGTGCTATAGGGGAAAGAGACTCCCAGCCTGCTGAATATCTGGTATGAGTTTGTGTTCTCTAAAATCAAAGAATGAATTTTAGGAGCAATGGAAGCTAACAGCAGAATATATTTATTGGACAAAGAAAGCCTCTGTATGAAAGAGAGACAGGAGGGGTTCAAATTGGGTTATCAAGGACCCTGTGTTTTGTAGGATTCTTATAGGGCAAAACCACAAGGTTAGATAGGTACAAGGTAGGTAAGACTGGGAAATGGTAAGGTGGGCATGAGGTGGAATCAAACTATGGTCTACCAATAGGATTACAAATATAATTGCTCAGGTAAAATTGATTAAATCAGGATCCAATGGGAAAGTGAGTCATGTAGCAAGTGGGTGTGAATACAGAACAGAGCCTTTTCTCTGTATAGGAGTTAGTGGCTCCTTCTGGCTTCCTCAAGGTGATGGACACCTGTTTACAATATCAATCCCTGATGTTGATTCTTAGGAAATATGTGGGTGTATTTGTTTTATCTTTTGTCTTGAGGTCTGGCCCACTTGGGAAGTGTCTGTCTCCCAAACAGTTGCAAGGTATCTGGTCTTCTGCATTGGCTCCTTTCAGGGCCTAGCCTTATCTGTCTGCCTACATTTTTATCTAACTTAGCTGCCTATGAGCACCTAAATTTAAGATAATAATACACCTTTCAGGCTGGGGGTTTAGCTCACTGGCATAAGTGCCTGCTTGACAAATACAAGGTCATGAGTTCCATCCCTGGCACCAAATAAATAAATAAATAAATATTAAAAATACACTTTTCATGAATTATTATTATTCTCTTATATTTTTATGAATTCTATTTTATTTTCTCATAAAATAAAAAAGTTTCTATGTCATTAAATGGATTTATAATCTATCAATTTCTTTCTTTTTTGATACTTTCTCCTGGTGCTGGTCTTCTCTTCCACCCTTAGTGCCTGGGCTTGCTTGAGGCCTGCTTAGGGTTTTTTCTTCACCACCTGGTGGGAACCAGGGCATATGAAATAACACTTTACTATGCTGTGGACCAGGCTACCTGGGTGAGACCAGTGTGACTTTGCCTTTGGAAAATGGAGAAGTACATGGAAGGCTGCCATACTTTCAGTCTGTGCAGAGAAGGCTCATAACCACAGTGCTCTTAAGGTAAGATAACATCTGCTGAGGAAAAATGTAAGATTACAGCATCTGGGGCATACAGAAGACCTATTTTCCACTATTTTTCTGTCTATCATATTGAATGTCCACCACCGTATCTCCTGTGCTCTTTGTTTGCTAATAAAAGAGGGCTGACTGCTGAGCCGCGTGTGCCTGTCCACTAGAGGCAGGTTCCTCTTAGTCCCTTGTACCTTGAATACTGTCTTTTGTATTTGTTTATTCACCATCATCCCCCTTCAGCCCTTGTCATTTGGCACCCAAACCAGGGATGTGAGGCTTGGAAGGGGAGACCCATCAGAGTAGGAAAGATGTGATGCAGACATCAGAGGATCCGTTGGATGACATCAGAGTTGGCTTAACAGGAGTGAAAGTAAGTCATAACATGGAAAAGTTTTTCTTAACTGAGATAGTGGGGCAGAACTTTATCATTTGAAGAGCAAATATATGTTCAGTTGTTGCATATATTTTGAAACAGGCAGGGGCCCAGATCAGTGCCCACTGTCTTTCAAAAATGCTGCAAGATATTACTAAACATAACTCAATTGTTCCTACAGGTGGGCACTTTGGACCCAGGTAATTGGGATAGAGTGAACAAAAATTTAGCAAGCGCCGGTGCTAAAGGAGAATGAATTGTCTCAAACATCCTTTCAACATGGAGTTTGGTGAAATCCATATTGGAACTCTTGTGCGCTGCAAAGATTACTGCTTCTGCTATTGATCATTCTAAAGTGGGAAAGAGAAAAGATCATGAAGACAGTAGAGGCTTTCTCCTGGGTTGCATCTCTGGAACTCCCAGAGTCTAGCAGGAGCCATCTTTTCTTGTCAAAACCCAAGAAACTTATTCAGCAAGCTATTGATGGCTGGGGACCCCATTGGCCCTGTCATTTTCCTGTTACTATCAGAGAAGATACCAATAATCCCCAACAAATGATATAAGAGCATCATGACATAGAACACCAAATTTTAAAAGAATTGAAACATAGTGTAACGAATAATGGGGACTGTTGGAGTTCATTTTGGGACCCCTTCATGTGGTCCCACAAGATAAAAGGTAAGATTAAACATCTTACCCTTTGCTGTGTAAACACAACCAATACATTCATTTTAATGTACATCTACAAGAGCTTGTATTAGAATAGGCAGGCAGAGAAAGAGCAGCAGGAAGGCTGCTCTAGAGGAATCATGGAGGATAAGCTGCTGGGAACAGGACCTTATATAGAACTTGTACAACAATTAACTTATCCTAAGGAGGTATATGACCAGAAAAAAAATTGATGATGAAATGAGCATGAACTGTGGCTCCCAAAGAAGGTACTCCAGTTTAGTCCTTTTTACATATTTTAAAGCAATCACAAGAGATTTATGCTCAATTCCTTGCTAAATTATAGGAGGAGGTCTGCAGACATATCACTCATTCACAAGTGGCCAAAATTACCGTGTTTCAGTTGGCTTTTGAGAATACAAATAAAGATTGTAAATAAGGCCTTGGTGCAGTCATACCACAAAAAAATCTTGAAAATTATTTAAACACTTGTCAAAATGTGGGAACCACATCTTATAAAAGTTCAATGCTAATCCATGCTTTGTTAAGTCTTAAGGATGGGGTGGGGGTGACCAGGAACACTGTTAGAAGAAAGAGATGTAGGTGACAGATGGTGTAGAGGTGACTAAACAAGAGGTTAAATGAAAGAAGAGGTCACAGAGTTGCCAAAATTCTTAAGACACAATAAAATGCAACAAAAAAAGATTATTCCAATTTTTATTTCTTCTAATTTCTTATTATAAGACATCTCTGTTAATTGACCTATGAAAGTCTTGAGTCATCTTATATAAAAGAGTTATTATAATTCAATATGGCCAGATACAACTGAGGGCACTCTGGTTTTATAAGCAAATTGTCTTACGTGTGTTTTTGTCTATCTGTTCAAATTTTGACTGGTTATCATATTTACAGTTGTTTTGTTTGAATTAACATTTTTCTTCTTTTTGTCTTATTAAATTTTTACAATACTTGCCTATAACTTAAATTGGCTTATAAATGTAATTAGAGTTAAGGGCATGCTTCCCCTCAGGTTGCCAGCTGATGAAAATGGTGTCAAGATTGGTTTTACAAGTGCAATGCATATTGTTCTCTCAGAAATCTTTCATTGTTCAAGAACAATGTGTTAATGCTTATGATCTGGTTCACAGAGATCAACAAAAATTTAAGAATTGAATTGGTTTCCCTACCCAAGGGCACCACAGCAACTGGGAGAAGGCCTAGAGACAATCGTGGTAAGGAGAAATGGACACCGAGAATGTGGGCAGCTGAAGTCTCAGCTCACACATCCAGAGGCTGAGATCAGCAACACACCCAGTGAAAATCCTACTGCAAACACAGCACATTTCTGGGATCCAACTTGGACACTAGCACAGAACTGTGGACACAAGAGGAATTTTATTATTTTTCTTTTTCTTTGCTTGATTGGTTTTCCTCTTTCAGGCCAATTGGGGTATTTTTTTTTAAATTTGATTTTGTGGGGGGGTTTTTTGTATCTTGTCTTTTTAAATTAGGTTTCTTACCATTATTCTTGTTTTGTTCTTTTCATATTTCTTTCTTCCCTAAACTATCTCTTGGTTTTTAGATACTTTAATTTGAATGAACATTGTCTCTTCTTTTTCTGGTTCACTTTAATAATCTTTTGTTTTCTCTTTAATTCTTTCTCTTCTGCACACTTCTCCAGCTTCCCAAAACTACACTCTTAATTTTATCATATTTCTCCTAATTCATCTCTCTGTTTTGTCCCTTGTCCCTCTTAAATACCACCCAAATAGGGTTAAATCAACCTACTAATGGGAAACTCATTGCATACAAGTCGGACTTTGTTGTAAAACTATAGGACCTGCTCCTATGGTTAAGGGAACTAAATTCATAGTTACCAGTTTGAAGTTGCTAGTCTGTGCTTTATGATATTGTTATTGTTAATTGTTCTACTTTAGACACAATGTCATACATGTTTTAATCAGTTTTTCTCCCTGTGTGACATTTTGATTGTCAGGTAAAATAACCACCACCATAGTCCAAGATCAAAGGATGGGGTGCTGAGACAAATAAATCTCAAATTCTCATGCATAATAAATTGGGATGGTAAGTTCTTGGGATAGACAAAAAGGCCCAAAACCACCAACATCTAAAAGATAGCTCTGAGGAATAGACATTTCTTAGAGAAGCCTTGATACTAGGGACAAAGCTATCTACCATAAGAAATCTACAAGAACCAAATAGGAAATAAAATAAAAATAAATAATAGAAAATAGAAAATGACAAGATGCCTAAGCAAAATGCAATCTCAGATGCCCATTTTTGGATTGGGCCTTTAAATTTGGGAAGACTGATTTTTTTTGAGCTTTTTATATATTTTCAATAGTAATCCTTTGTCTGAGGTGCAGCTGACAAACATTTTCTCCCACGTTGTGGGTTGTCTCTTCACCCTGTTGATGACTTCTCTTGTTGCGCAAAACTTTTTAATAAGATTTCAGTTGTTGATTCCAGTTCTTTTTGACAGTTTCTCCCCAGTGGAGGTTTTATCCATGAAGTCTTTGCCTTACAGCAGTGTCTTTAAGAGTCTTACCTATTCTATCTTCCAGCAGATTTAATGTTTCTGTTTTAATATTTATATTTTTAATCCATCCCAAGTTTAGTTTAGTGCATGTTGAAAGATGTGGGTCTAATTTTAGTCTTTAGCATTTACAGAGCCAGTTTTTCTAGTACCATTAATCAAAGAGGATATCTTTCTTCCAATGAATGTGTTTAGCACCTTTGTCAATGATAAGGTGGTTTAGTACATCTGCAGTTATTTCTAATCTGTTGCATTGGTCTTTAGGTTTTTTTTTTTCCAGTACCATGCTGTCTTTAATGACCATAGCATTATAGCATAGTTTTAAGTTAGGTATTGTAATGCCCCCTATCTTGCCCTTGTTGCCAAGAATTATCTTTGATATTCTGCTTCCAGATGAATTTTAGGATTATTTTCTGTAATTTTGTGAAAAATGGTATTGGTATTTTGATCAGAATTGCATTAAATCTGTAAAACAGTTTTAGAAGTATGACCACTTTCACTATACTGGTTCTTCCTACTCAAGAGCTATGTTGAAACATCCCTGAATCCCTTGGGATGAATCTCAGTTGGTCATGGTGTATAATATTCTTGATGATTTTCTGTATTCTTTATTTGCTGGTATGCTATTGAGGATTTTTGCATCTATGTACATTAAAGATATTGGCTTAAGAAACAGAAGTTTCTTAGTTGGTTCTTTCTCTGGTTTTGGTATCAGGGCAATGCTTGCTTTCAGGAGTCAATTTGGGAGTATTGTTTCCCTTTCAGTTTCACTAGAGTTTGAGAAGTAGTGATATTATGTCTTCTCTAAATTTCTTATAGAATTCAGCAGTGAATCTAACAGGGCCTTGGTTTCTCTTTGTTGGTAGGTTTTTAATCATATCTTTGATTTCATTGATTGATACTGGTTTATTTACAATTTTTATATCTTGTTAATTCAACTTTGGTAATTCATATGTATGTAGGAATCTGTCCACTTGTTTTGCATTTTCCATCTTATCAGAATACAATTTTTCAAAGTAGATACAGATATCTTCTGGATTTCTGCAGGATCCATTGTGATTTCACTCTTTTCATTCCTAATTGCATGGATTTGAGTCTTTTTATATTTTTGATGAGGACAAGAGTCTGTCAATTTCATTTAATCTTTCAAAGAACCAACACTAAAAGTTATTGATTCTTTGTATTGTTTATTTTTTAGTCTGCAATGCATTAAATTTCTGCTTTGATCTTCATAATTTCCTCCCTGGGATGAGCTTTTGATTTAGCCTGATCTTATTTTTCTAGAAGTTTGAGGTTCACCATTAAGTTGTTTATATACACTTGCTCTGTTTTCCTGATGGGGTATTTACTGCTATAAATTTCCCTCTTAGGACTGCTTCCATTGTGACCTATACATTCCAGTATGTTGTATTTTGATTATCATTGAGCTGTAAAAACTAATTTCTTCTTGAATTTCCTTTATGACTCATTGGTTGTTTAGTAGGGTATTATTTAATTTCCATGTGTTTATGAAATTATTGTGTTTTCTGTTGCCATGGATTTCCAATTTCACTGCCCTGTGGTCTGGTAATATACATGGAATAATTTATATTCCTTTTCATTTACTTAAGCATGTTTTATGAACTAATATGTGGTCTGTTTTGAAGAGTTCCTATGTGCAGCTGAAAAAAAATGTGTATTCTGATGTTGTGGAATGGAACACTCTATATAAACATTCACTAAGTCCATTTGTTCAAGGATTTGATTCAATTCTGATATTTCATTATTGATTTTTTGTCTAGTTTTGATCTGTCTTCTTATGACAGTGAGGTATTGAGTTCCCCCAATAAAATTGTATTAGGGTTTGATTTATCACACTTCTTAGTATTTGTTTCATATAGTTAGGTGCACTGATATTCACTGCATATATATTTATGATCATTATCTCTTTCTCTTGGGTTGTCCCCTCTACAAGGATATATCTACTTTCTTTATCTCTCTTAATCAGTCTTGGTTTGAAATACCCTTTTTTTGTAAATAGAATAGCTATCTCCAATTTTTTTTCTGGGTTCCTATCTCATGGAGTATTGTTTTCCATCATTTGATTTTCAGTGTGTGAATTTCTTTTTGCATTAAATGTGTTTCTTGTAAGCAGCATATTGTTGGGTCTTGCTTTGATCCATTCTGCCAATGTGTGTCCTTTGGTGTTCAGTGTCTGAAACAATCTGGTTGTGAGCTCCAAAAGGCTTAAGTGACTCCAACCCCATGGCACTTCTGGTGGTTATAGCTCCCATGGCTTCTCTCTTGGACTAGCTTTGCTCTCTTCTTGCAGGATTCCTTAGATGATTCATATTCCTGGATTTTCCAAACTGCTAGGTTCTCCATTGCATCTTCAGCTTCATATTCAGCTTCATACACTGCCCTCTCAGGGACACACTATCTGGTCTTCCAAAATTGTGATGGAAGTCTTTTAAACCTCAGAACCCTTGCATTCCATATGCACCTAAAACCAGCACCACATGGATGATGCCAAAGCCTGCTGCCAGTTGGAGCAGTAGCCAAGCTCTCCTCTCTTTTGGTTATAGGCATTGAGTGCCTAGATCTCTTGGTACTCTGAATCCAATTCAGAATTTCTAAGCCACCATCATTCTGGAACATGGTGCAGCTGCCTGCCATTGTTCTGGAACATTGTACTTTGCAGCTTTTACTTCAAAACAAAATCTTACTTTTGCAGTTTTGCGGCTACAAAGGTTAGAGACTTACTGCTTTTGTGATATCTTCAGGCTATCTTTTCTATTCTGTTTCTTCTAAACACTCAAGATTTCCTAAGCTGTATCTTTGCAGTTTACAGTTTTATTGTAGCTTCCTTTCACAACACTTTAAATCACTCTGCTGGGCTCTTTGTTCTTGATACTCAACATAAATCTGGCTAAAAGCTCCCAACAATAGCCATGCCACCACATCAACATTTGACTGTCTTGAAATTTCTTCTGCCAGATTAGTTAGTCCACTGCCCTTAATTTTAGCCTCAGGCACAGTCTCTGGATAATAACAAAATACAGACAAAATCTCTGCCAAGCCATGGCACAAATTGTCTGGAGCCCAGATCCCAATACAGTCCTTTCCAGCAGAAACCTCCCAAGCCTGGCCTTTTTTCCCCAAATCCACTTCATTTCAAATCTAAAAAGAAAAAGAAGAATAGGAAGAAAAAGGAGAAGAATAAAGAAGAAGAAGAAGAAGAAGAAGAAGAAGAAGAAGAAGAAGAAGAAGAGGAGGAGGAGGAGGAGGAGGAGGAGGAGGAGGAGGAGGAGGAAAGTAGAAGAAGAAAACTACAACAAAGTTTCAAAACACACAAATCAGGGGGTAACACCAAGCCTGGTCTGTACTGACTGGATTTCTATCAGCCTTCTGATCTGAGCTCTAACTAGAATCTTACACTACTTAGAGTAATCTAAGGCATTACAGCTCTATGCTTTCAGGTGACATCTTCAAACCTTTCCAAACTCTTTCTACAAGCCATTTCCCAAAGGCTCTTGAACCACATGGTTAGGTATAGTCATATCATGACCCACTCCTTTGGTACCAAATTCTCTCTTGGTTACTTTTCTCTCATTGCTAGGTCTAAATATTTGATGCCCAAAATGAAGGAAGGAAGGTTTATTTAGCTCACTGTTTGTGGAGGTTTCAGTCCATAATCAGCTGCCTCCAAGACAGCGTGGCATGCACAGTGGCAACACTTCAAGGCAGCAGCCAGCAAAAGCAGCCAGAGCAAACGGGGAGAGGGGAAGAAGCCTCTTTCCTTCCCTATATTGTAAGCAGGATGTCATCATCCTTCAACCCCCAGGGAAGATATAGTACTAAAAATCTCTGAGACCTCCTCTTGTACAGGATGAGGGTATTTACAAAGTAAGGATCCTGGACCCCTGTTGAGTCTCTTGGATAAAGTTCTAAACTTTTCAAGTTGACATAATGTGTCAACCATCTTTTTTAATACTTCCTGGAGTGAAATTTATAAATTACCTATGGGGAGTTGCTTTATTTCTAGTAGTTAGGACCCTTGGGTAATGACAACTTCTCTGAGATATCTTCCAAGTGTAGCAGGCTTTTGGGATTTGAGTCTGTTGGCAGTTCCTACCACTTCAGTTTGTTGGGGATAAGAAGTTGCTGCTTCTTTGGCCCAGTCTGTGCTTCCTTGGCCCTGTGCCACAATATTTTCCGTAACCTTTGGTCAATCTCAGTCTTAGAATATCAAGATGAACAGCTGTGCAGAACAATTGTGTCACTTTTGTCTATAGTGGTACCAATACAATCAAAAATGACAAACTGAGCTAACCATTAATTTGTCACTTTTAACAGTATAAATTAGATTTGTGGTTATATAACAAAATCCTAAAGAAATCAGAAAATTATATGCAGCATACAAGTCCTTAGTATATCAATTTTGACCACAGACTCTAAAATTTAAAATGGTTTAAGGAGAAAATAGAGAGGTGGAAGAAGAGGAAGAGAATAGGAATAAGGTCAGAGAACAAAGGGGCATCATGCTAACTTTGGAAAATTGATGAAGAACACTGGAGGGAAAAAGAGAAGGAAGAGAAAAAGAAAAGCAGAGCCAAAATCTCAAAGAGGCTAGAAACCATGTTGACACTCATATAAAACCAAGATCAAACAATGAAAGAGGGAAAAAAAATGAAAACAAAAAGTGAAAAAGCAAAAACAAATAAGAGAGAGGGTCAAAATAAAAGCTCACTCCCAGATTTGTCTGGGTTTGTCTCTGCTGTCACTGGTGGACAACCCGCCTAAGCAGAGTCCAGATCTATGCCAATGTATCCCTGCAAGCCAGCAGTAGCTTTTTGGTGGAGTAGCAGATAACCTCAGCAAGCCTAGACTCTGGCCCAGACCATTTCACATTTGTCTCACCACGTTTTAAGCACATTCTACAGGTCTGAACCCTGCTGTGAGCCACTAGATGGAGCCAGCAGCTGCTCTGAGGTTTAAGCTCAAGGGGCTTGTCTTCAAGACAGCTCTAAGCCACTTTCTCTTTCACAGGAAGACTGAACCTTGTGAACTCACTGCCAGCCAGTGAACTCCTGCATATCCACTGCTCCTCTCCATTGTTGGGTCTCTCCATGGAGGCCTCTGGTGTCACCAGCCATCACCATGTGTCTGCAAGCTCAGACTGCTCTCAAACAATGAATCCCATCTCAGGGAGAAGGCACCTCCAGCTACCTCCTTCTTCTTCACTGAAGTTTCTCTTTATATTCTCTTTGTAGGTTTCAGTTCATACTTCAGAGCCATACAGGGTCCAGAGGACCCATTTTCTTCCTGCTTGTCCTCCTCATGTTACTACATTCCAGTGTTTGAATGGAAACTCTCTAAGAGGCTGTTTCTTCTGTGTATCACTCTGCCATCTTAGATCTGACCTGACCTGACAATGTGAACTTTAAGCTGAGACTGGTCAAAAGACTCAGAGAAGGTCACCACATACTTGTTGAGAAAAGACTTCAAGAAGATATGCATATATATATATATATATATATATATACTGTATAAGACAATTATTAATGGACATGAAAATCAAATAACTGCTAAGACAATTGTAATGGGGGACCTTAATACACTGTCACGAATAGATCAACTATACAAAAAAAATCAAAGAAATACCAGAACTAAATCAAACCCATGAATCAAACTTAGTAGATGTATGCAGAGTATTCCACTCCACGACATCTGAACATGCATTGTTTTTAGCTGCACAAGAAATATTCCCCAAAATAGATCACATACCAGCTCATAGAAAAGTTTAAGTAAATGCAAAGGAGCTGAAATTATCCAATGCATATTATCAGACTATGAAATTGGAAATTAATGGAAGAGAAACCATAAGAACTTCATAAACACATGGAAATTAAATAACTTCCTGAAACACCAATGTGTCACAGATGAAATTAAAGAAGAAATTAAACAATATGCACAATTAAATGATAATGCTGATACAAAATACCAAAACTTGTGGTATGAAATGAAGGCAGTCCTAAGAGATAAATTTATAGCAGTGAACTCACATCAGGAAAACAGAACAATCTCAAATAAACAACTTAATGTTGAACCTTAAACTTCTAGAAAAAGAAGAACAAATCAAACTCAAAGCTCATATGAGGGAGGAAATTTTAAAAATCAGAGCAGAAATTAATACAATGGAGACTAAGAAAACAATATAAAGAATCAATGAATTGAAGAGGTGATTCTTTGAAACATTAATTAAAATTAAGAAACCCTTAGCCAACCTTATCAAAAAGAGGAAAGAAAAGATTCAAATTCATAGAATTAGGAATGCACAAATGGAAATCATAACATATTCTGTGGAAATCCAGAAGACCATCAATACCTACTTCTAGAATCTATATTCTAATAAGATGGAAAACACAGAATAAATGGACAAACCCTAGATACATATGAATTTCTAAAACTTAATCAAGAAGATAATAAAATTATAAGAACACAATATCAGTAAATGCAATTGCAAATGTAATTATAAAATTACCAACATAGAAAAGTCCAGGTCCTGGTGGATTCACTATCATATTCTGGAAGAAATTTAGAAATGATATAATGCAACTACTGATGGAAATCTTTATTGAAATTGAAATAGAAGCAATACTCCCAAAATCACTCCTGGAAGCAGGTATTACCCTGATATCAAAACCAGTGAAGGACCAACTGTAAAAGAGAACTACAGGTCAACTTACCTAATCAACATAGACACAAAAAAACTCAAAAAGATACTGACAAAAAAAAAAAACCGCATCAAAGAGTCAGAAGATTATGCACCATGAAAGATTCATCCCAGTGATGCAGGGATGGACTGACACACACAAATCAATACATGTAATACATTAACAGAACCGACAAAAACCACATAATCATCTACATAGAGACAGAAAAAGCATTTGAAAAAGTCCAAAACCCATTCATGCTTAAAAATACTACAGAAAATTGTAATAGAAGGTCTTTATCTCAATCTGATAAAGGCTATCCAAGACAAACCAAGAACCAATATCTTACTAAATGGCAAAAAAAAAAAAAAAATTGAAAGCTTTCATTCTAAAATAAATAACTATCCACTATCACTACTCTTATTTAATATAGCTCTGGAAATATTAACTAGAGAAATTAGAAAGGGAAAAGAAATAAAATGAATAAGGATAGGTAAGGAAGAAGTTAAATTATGATTATTCACAGATGATATTATACTCTACATAGAAGACCCAAAAAACACCATCAAAAGATTTGTATATTAAATAACCAAATTTAGTAGCGTAGCTGGATACAAAGTCAACACTCAAAAATCAATAGCATTCTTGTACATTAACAACAAATGCATTGGAGAGAAATTAGGGAAACAACAACTTTCACAATAGAATAAAAAGTACTGATGAAACTATATAACAAAGGTATTAAAAGATATACACATTGAAAATTACAGTAATCTGAAAAATGAGATCAAAGAGTGTATCAGAAAATGGAAAGCTATCTTTTGCATTTTGGTAGGAAGAACCAACATAGTGAAAATAGCCATAGTGAAAATCCCAAATTGTTACACAGATTTAATGCAATCCCAATGAGCCTCACAGAACTAAAGAAAATGTTCCAAAAATTCATTTGGATGGAGAAGATACATAGAATATCAACAACAATCCTGGGCAACAAAGGGACGTCAGGGGGGGCATCACAATCCCTGACTTGAAATTTTACTACAAAGCTACTATGACCAAAAAAAAAAAAAAAAAATCAGCATGGTACTGGGCAAGGGAAGGCCCAGACCTTTTTGATCAATGGAACAGATTAGAAGATGCAGGAACAGGGCCAAACACATTTAGTTACCATATCTTTGACAAAAGAGTGAAGTACATTGACTGGAAGAAAGATAGGCTCTTCAGTAAATAATACTGGAAAAACTGGCTTGCTAAATGTCAAAAACTAAAACTAAACCCGTATGTGTCACCATGCACTGTGTATGGAACAAAATTCCTGACATCCAAAATGAAGATTTATGTAGCTCACTGTTTGTGGAGATTTCAGTTCACAATCAGTTGGCTCTAAGGCAGGGTGGCATGGCACCAAGGCTGCAGCCAGCAAAAGCAGAAGGCACAAAGGGTGGACAGAGCAAGCCTCTTTTCCTCCTTTATATTGTACACAGGCTACCCTCTCCTCCAGAGCGGGGGTAGCAGTCACACTATCTCCTTGCCCTCCTCTTGAACAGGATGAGAATATTTACAAAGTAAGAACCCTGGCTGCCTGCTGAGTCTCTTAGTTAAATTTCTAAGCTGCTCAAGTTGACACAGTGTATCAATCATAATAAACTCCAAACACACTCACCCACCATATATTTGACAAAGGGACCAAGCACATTCATGGGAAGAAAGATAGCCTCTTCAGTAAATGTTGCTGGAAAAACTGGCTTGCCAAATGCCAAAGACTAACACTAGACCCATGTTTGTTACCATGCAGTAAATGAAAATCAAAATGGATCAAAGATATAAATATTAAAACAGAAACACTAAATCTGCTGGAAGAGATAATAAGTAGAACTCTTAAAGACATATATGTAGGCAAAGATTTCATGAACAAAACTCCAGTTGCATAGGAAACACTACAAAGAATCATCAACAACAAAAATCCCTAGGATTAGAGGTCTTATTTGATTCAGCTATTTCTCATCTAGATATCTTCCCAGAAGAACTAAAAATATCATACCACAGCAATTTATGTATATCCATATATTGCATAGTTTATAATATCTAAATCTTGGAAACAACTCAAATGCCCATCAACCAAAGAATGAATAAAAAGATGGTTTTTTTATACAGTGGAGCACTACTCAGCCATAAAGAAGGGTAAATGTGACACCTTTGTGGGTAAATGGATGCTCGCTGAGATCACAATCTTAAGTGAAATAAACTGGATGCACATGTAAATATGTCATCATCATTTCTCTTGTGTAAGGACCAAAGTGAATAAAAGGTACTGTGAAACAGGAAGAAATTGTTCAAAAGTAAGGGGAATTAGAGAGAGAGTGGGAGAAAGGAAGGAAAAGAAAAGAAAAAATGATTAAAAACGAGGCCATACTCTTAAATGTAATAAATTCAAAGTACATGTTTAAATATCACATTGTTTCTCTGATGTGAGAAATTAAAACGGTGAATAAGGACCAAAATATGTAATAGATACTGGAAAGTAAGGAAAAAATATTCAAAAGTGTTATGGTTGATATACTGTACCAACTCAAGAAGTTTAAAAGTTTAACTGAGAGACTCAGCAGGGAGCCAGGGTTCTTCCTTTGTAAATATCTCATCCTGCACAAGAGGAGGGCAGGGAGATAGTGTGACTGCCACACACACCTGGGGCAGGGGTGCTATACACAACACAAGGGAGGAGGAGAAGAGGCTGGATTTCCTTTTGCCCTGGCTGCTTCTGCTGTCTTATTTGTCTTCAACTGTTGCCAGGTACCATGCCTCCCTGTCCTCGAGCCAGCTCACTGTGAACTGAAACCTCTAGAAACAGTGACCCTTTCCTTCCTTCATTTGGGGTGTTGGGTGTTTTGTCCCAGCAACAAGAGAAAAGTAACCAAGTCAAAAAGGAAAGAGAACAAGGAATGGGGGAGGAAGAAAGGAGGGAGGTAAAATAAGAGAGACTACAAGGAAGAGAGGGAAACAAACTGTTGTAAATAAGAGGGGAAAGAGCAGTTGAAGGGAGGAGAAGGGAATGGGAAAGAGATGAACCAAGATATATCATGTACAAGTACAAACTCCCTCTTATGAATGTAATGATTATGTACCAATAATATTAATTAACAAATTTTTGCCTTTCTACCACAAAGTCCACCACCCCTTCTCCTGTGCTCCTCACTTGTTCATAAAAGTGAGCTGACTGCTGAGAGAGCACCTGTCCACTAGAGACAGGTCCCACGGGTCCGCTTGGACCTTGAATACTGCTTCTTTGTCTTTCTTCATTCCCCACAGTTACTTTGGGTCTAATCACCCCCAGCACCACCTCCTGGGAAATTCCTTTGCCTTCTTTGCTGTTAGGCCATTTTCCTTTTTTTATTGTTTTGTTACTTAGTTTTTTCCCCCCTGTTATATGTATTCTATAAGTTTCCTTAGGAAAATTCTAAGGGACCTAAAATCTCTAAGATAATTCTGTTCTATTCTTAGATTTGACTGATAGTTTGAGTACTAAATTCTAGCTTGGCCATACTTTTATTTCAGAGGCACAAAGACATTGATATAGGGGAAATAAATGTAACACCCATCCTGCTACACATCAGATATGCCAAGTTTGTGTTCCCCAAAATTGAAGAATTCTAAGGAACGATTGAGATTAAGAGTAGGAAAGCTATATTGAGAGAGAAAGGCGGCTCCTAACAAACAGGAAAGGACCCAAATGGGGGTTGCCAACAAGCCCACTTCTCGAAGCAAGCTTCACAGAGCAAAATCACAAGGTGGGTACATTGTGGGTCAAAACTATGATCAACCAATAAGATTCCAAGTGCAGCCACTTAGGCAATGTTGATTCAGTGGGGAAGCAGGTCACATAGCAAGTGTACATGAAAGAACAAAGAGATTTTGAGGAAGGGATGAGTTGGGAGGTCCTAGTCACCCACCTGGGTGGCTGACATCTACTTAGACTTTGTTGCATCAGGTGAGTATAATCTTTAGTCTATTGCTCATCCCTCAGGCAGGTGTCTAGGCCTTGTTATTACATCTATATCTTGGGGCCTGTCCTTCAGCAGATGTGCCTCCAGCTACAGTTGTAATGTGTGTTCATCTCCTGCACTGACCCCCTGAGGGCCCAGCCCTATCTGACTGCCTCTTATATTTCTAACTATCTTTGCTGTCTACAGTCGTACCATTCCTGCCTTTTCTTCTTACAAAACTTTACTCTTCTCTGAGACCTTTACTGTCATTCTTGTTATTGTGAGACATATTGATAAAGTACTTTGGCAGTGTTTTAAAAATTTACATTTTTTGCCAACACTCATGGAGCTTTTTAAGTAGGAAAACTAAATTTTTATAAATTTTCTTGATTGTTTGACAAGAATTCCTTTCCTATTTTCTCTTTTTGAAACTACAAGTATTTGTACATTGTATGTCCTGAATTGATCCTTTTATTACTTTTTATACTTGGTAGGTTTTTTCCAATTCATCTCCATGGTGTGTTTGAATGTTTAATTGCTTCTGTCATAGCTTTGTTTTTATTTCTATGTGCCCCTAACAGATATTTCTAGTATCTTCATTTGGATGTACAAAGTCAATACTCCTGCACTATTTTCTCTGCAGTATTTGTTTTGTTTTCTGTATTGTACCTTGGAGGTTTTCCTCCAACACCAGTATCTGGTGACTCTTGGGTCCTGATTTTAGTTCAGATAGAGTGGGGGAGGGCTTCCGGGTGAGGAGCTGTATGCAGAAGCTCTCACCACCTGCTGGGCAGGCATCCACCACAGGGCAGCAGTGTGGTGTGTTGGTTTGATGGTGCTCACAACCCACAGCTCCTAAGTGACTGGCTCTTTCTGTTTTTCTGGAGATTTCTCTCTTCTCCTGCCTTTAGAGGATGAATGGTCCCTAGCAGTGGGTCAAAAACCCAGAGTAGCTCTCATAGGCTCTGAGGCCTGCGTGATGAAGCCTGGGCAGAGGGAGGGTGGCGGGTCTCAAGTTTTGGTCTTGCTTGTCTTCTCTGTGCTTTTTCTTCTAGCTCAGGCCTGGCCTTATGGCCCTGCTGAGTTATTTCCTATTACTCATCTGCCTCTCTGTCTCTATTTCTGTCTCTGTCTCTCTGTCTCTGGGTCTCTCATTCATCAGTTAAGTCTGTAACTGCATCTTTGTGGGGTTTACAAAGAGGACTAAGGTTATCACTTTAATGTGTGTCACTTTCTTTCTTCCCTTGGAGGACATGCTGTCCCCCATTCAGTTACCCTGGGAGCACAGTGTGCCATGAATCTAGGCCTACAGAGGCCTCCTCCTCTGGAAAGACTGAAAGCTGTTTCCACAGCCTCCATGGGAGTGCACTCTACTGCCAGAGTCAAGGTCTGGAGGCTGAGGGATTTGGCTCCCCCAGGGGTCCTACTGGCAGCAGTTTCTGGGCCTTGCAATGACTTTCCAGAAGTGGATGAGTCCCTCCCATCCAGGAGCATGGAGCACAGTGGTTCCTCCTCAGCCCAGCAGGGACCTTCTAGCCCACCTGGAGGTGAGGCTTCTCATCCTGAGCCTCAGCTCTGTGCCCTACCCCCCATTCCCCATTTCCATATTCAGATCTCTGAAATAGGGGCTTGGGCCATACCAGTTC
>PVLA01004661.1:0-169346 GCA_004027455.1 Hydrochoerus hydrochaeris | reverse complement strand
GAGAGTATAGGCAACTGCACTTAAGATGACAAGATTCACTAGAATATCCACTCTGGTTTGATTATTACCTGCCTTTGAAGTTTTATACTGTCTACAATGTTTTATTTTACTAATATTGTTATTTACTGCTATACTCAATTATACTGCTATATTTAATTATGCCTGATGATATAGACATTCTATTGATGGTAATAAGAAAGAACACAGTAATCATTGTAGATCACCTTGTTTTATATGACTTTTTGGTTTCATGTTTTTATAGGAATTTGTTTTGTTTTGTCTTGCTAAGTTTTGTTTTTCCCTCTAATACGGAATGTATAGAAATACATGCAGAGATTCATGCATGCATAGCTGTTCACACTCTCACTGTTTGACTATATGCTTTGTATGCTTTAATTTTGTAATTTGAGCAATTATTTCTACGAGGATAATATGTAATTTATTAACTAGTGATTTCTTATTGTTTATCTTTTTTTTGAATTCTGTATTATCTCTACCCTTTACATGCTTTTGTTTCTCTTTAAATAAATTTTAAAAAAGAAAATATCAGTAAGACCATGAAGAGGGTCCCTGAGCCCAAGACACTATTGGAGAAAGGTCTTTGCTAACATCCCTGCTGTGCTGAGTCTCTGATAGGCTAAGAACAGCCATTCGTGTGTGGCCTTGACACAAACATGAAAGCAAGCAACTGAGGCCCTGAGTCAGCTAGAATCCCTGTCTACAAGGCATTTTGTTTGACACAGGGTCTCTCTGTGTAGGTCAGGCTGGCCTTGAACTAACTCACAGCAATCCTCCTGCCCCAGCCTCCCAATTGCTGGGATTACAGGCGTGTGCCACCATGCCCAGCTATAAGGCATCTTCTAAAGGTCACCTCACAGATGCAATCCTGACATCTTTCCTGTGGACATCCATCACAGGTGCTTACAGCCTACCTCCCCACTCAGAAGCTCATACCCCATACCTATGGCCCCTTACTTGGTATACTAACAGAACCTGGGCTCAGTGATATCTCAGGACCCCAGTTCTGGTGTAGATGAGATTTCCCACATCTTATGGAGATTACACAGCAAAGGTACACATGCCAACCTCCATGTGGATGCTCCCATGTGCAGGCACGTGTCCTTATGAATCCCTGGTAAGAATGGACATATCTGCATATGTGGGTGAGCATTTATATTGATATATGTCCATGTTGTGAATGTATATATTGCTACTAGTACTGCACACATATCTCTGATACTTACTCTGTCTCTGAGGTAGATAAGTAAGACATTGTGTGGGTATGATCTTCTGTTTTTTTCAGTTCAGTTGTTTTCCTCAAAAGGTCACTTAGATAATACAAGGCAGAGCCATGGTTTGGATCAGAGACATTTTTCTTCAAAATCTGAGCTCCGGTTCTACCTACCAAACCTCTACTATCACCTACTCTCCTAACCATTTGTTGCATGAAACCATGTATGTATGCATATGCACGGAAGATTAAGACAGAAGAAGAAAATATACATGGAAAAGTATAGATTGATTATAGATTAGTGGAGGGAAGTACGTCCAGAAGTCTGTCTCTTCTCATATAATGCTCTTGGCGTATGTCATCTAGAAAAGCATACTGTATCCTAGCTGTAAAAATTTCTTTTCTTTTCTTGCTTTTTTTTGTACCAGGGATTAAAATCATGGCCTCATGCTTGCCAGACAGGTGCTTGTGCCGCTGAGCTAAATCTCTAGCCCAGTGATTTCTATGTAATAAACTATAGGATAAATTTTAGAGCTTCCGGCCAATTTGGGGCTCTGATTCTTCTAGTATAGTCCTACAGGACATCCTTTATCTTGTCCTTTCCCAAAATCCTTGCTCATATGACAAATTGTTCAGATGCTTGGTAGAAGTTGTTTTGTCCTGATTGAGAAGTGTGTAAGAGAAACTACCCCAACATGATCACTTTTCTAAGTCATTTATCTTTGCTTGTTCTGTGGTAGCATGAAATACTAGTACATAGAATTAGAGTTAAAATCAATCTTAATTACCATTTATCCAGCACAGATCCTGTGCTTAAACTTCTCCTCAGTGATCACATTTGATCTGAGTTTCTATCAAATGATCCCTGTTTGGCCAGTGAAGAAATGAATGCTTCAACTTCTCAGCGATCACATTTGATCTCTTCAGTGATCACATTTGATCTGAGTTTCTATCAAATGATCCCTGTTTTGCCAGAGAAGAAATGAGCTCTCTGCAGCTAGGAGAGGGGCCTAATTTATGCTGTTAGGAATGGACAGAGCAGGGGCTGGATCTGGGCTCTGCAGAATCCAAGCCTGGCTCTTATTGCCGCACTCACATTCTGTCGGGCAGAGAGAATGCGAATACTTGCTTTCCATTAGTTTCGCTCTATCCTGGGAACCTGCCGGACCAGCCAAGCCCAGGACAGGGCCACTCAGGGCCAGGGCAGGTAGATTTACCTGGAAGAACCCCAGCCTGGCTATCGGTGCATCTGCTTTCTTCCCATTTCCTTTTGCAGCCTCCTTCCTCAGTTAACAATGAGAGTCCAACTTCTGCCAGTCCCGACTGCCTTTCAAGCGTTGTTTTTAAGAATTTTGAGGAAGAAAACCATCGTGTGCTCAAAAGAGACCTGGTAATCAGAAGTGTCTGGAGATTTTGAGCTGTTAACATAGAGAGGTGGTGAAAGTACTTTCTAGGGCATCCTCAGGGACCCACTTGGCAGGTGGAGTCCACAGAGCTGGAATTTGAACAGTCTGCAGAGCTCAGCAGTAGTGGAGAGTGGGTGAGGGCTGCACAGAAGGCTCTGATATCTGAAAAGCACTGTGTGGTTTGCTGAATGCTTTTAGCCCCACATTCTCACTCAGTCCCCACGTCCAGCCCTTTTACAATGGAGGAAACTATTCAGAGCGGTAACGTGACTTACAGGGTGCAGGTACACGCTGAGAAGAGGCAGAGGGGAGTGTCTCATCCAGTTCTTCTGACTCCATGCCAGCACCCCGACCCTGAATCTGCGTGGTCCTCAGGCTTGCGTCAGGGCCAGTGACAGGGGCGGGAGAAAACAGCAGAGGAGCCAGAACACAGACAGGAAGCTGTATTAAAGGTAACCACGTTTGTACAGTAATACCTTAGGCTGAGTAGTTTAAGTACAGAAAGTCGTTTCTCAGGGATCTGAAAGCTGGGAAGTTCTAGATCTTGGTGCCAGCTTGGGCAGGTTATGGGGAGGGTCCTTTTCGTGGTCTGATGTCTTTTTGGTGTGTCTTCACATGGGAAAGAAAGAGAGAGGAAGTGAGTTCTCTTGTCTTTTCTTTGATAGTTGCTAACACAATCATGGGGGTTGCCTAATCACTTCTCCAGTCCCATCTTAAAAAACAAAACAAAAACAAAAACCCCATCATATTAAGGGTTAGGGTGTCATCATATGAATTTTGAAAGAACACATTCAACACAATAGTAGGAGATGTGTATTCATTTAGGGTAACAGCCAGGCACTGGGCTGGGCCCTGGAGACACACCTTAAAGAGCCCATTCTGACTCTACCTTACGACACTCGGGGTGCAGTGACAAGACTGAAGGGCAATAAGAAAACCTCCACACAGAGCAGCAAATAGGCATTCGAGTAGAGGGATTGATGGGCATTTGGGGTGCACATGCCTCACCCAGATGTGGTACTGGGCCTCTTGAATTATTTTCCAAGTATTCAAAAGTAACTAGAGATTTGGAATAAGAGCGGCTCTGGGAGAGACTCAGGCAGCCTCCCCAGGAGAGGTAGGGCGTCTGTAGGAGTTGAGGGCTTGAAGGAAGGGTCATATTTTTATGTGCAGAGTTGAAGATAAGCCTGGAGCCTAAGGAAATGGCATGGTCCCTGCAGAGGCATGGCTAGGGATGGGGGATCAGGCTCCTCCTGTCCTGTGGCTTTGGGTGGGCTGCATGATGCGGGTAAACAGGAGATGCAGCTGGAAATGCAGATTGACCCTGGACAGGTATGGATTTGCCCTAGAGGCAAAGAGGAGCTGTCGCCAGCATTTTGAGTGACAGTGCAGCACCACTACCCACTGAATTTTTTCTTTTTACAAATTTTTATTAGTACATGCTCGCAGTACATACCAATTGCATTCAGTGTGGGGAGCTGGTACGTGCACATAACACATCTTTTTTCTCACTCCTTTTTCTTCCTCCCTCTCTTGGTTTCCTTCCCATTTGCAAAAATCTATCTTCCTGTCTCCTATTATCTTTTATTTTGCTCTTTATTATACTTACTCATGTAAGAGAAACCATGTGATATTTAAGTTTGTATGTCTGATGTATTTCACTTAATATTACAGTCCTGCGTTTTAGGGAGCTGGTTTGTGGGGCCTTTGGGACCATGCTGGGGAAGGCTGCGGGGTGGGAGTCTCTCTTGAATAGCAGGATGGGTGAGGAATGAGGAAGGCGTTTGGGGTTTGTATCTCAGGGGAACAGAGTTTGCCTGGTATGCACAAGACCCTGGGTTCAATTCCTAGGGACAAAAGAAAACTGATAGCTGGGCTGGGTTTCCAGGGGGCAGCTTGGAAAATCTCTCGCAGCGTCCAGAAGTGAGTGGCTTGCTGCACCCTGGACACACAGCCTGGTGAAATCCCAGATGAAACTGAGCAGCGTTTCCAAGACAATCGTGCCCAGATCCTTTTCAGTCCAGCGGTTCCTTCCTTCCTTCCCTGGCTTGGCTAGAGTTTTCTGCCCAGTTCTGTGGAGCAATTTCAGAGCGTTCTGGCCTGCACTTCCCCGCACCAGAGGATGCTGGCCGGTCGGGGCTGACCCTTGGCCTGTGGGGGTACTGTATGGGGCCCAGGCCTGGCCGGGCCCCTCCTGCCTCTTGCTGCCCTGCTCTCCCCTCTGCTGCTGACGCACACGTCCTATAATAAGCCTCTGTTACTGGGAGCTGGGGCGGCTCCGTAGTAAGCTGAAACCGCTACTATATTTACACCCTTTCCACATTTAGACAAAGGCTATTTTTAACAGAAGGTCTATTTGTGGGGGTTGCCCACGTCACACTGTTCACATGCATCTCACCATCCTCAGTCTGTTAATCTGATTTCACACTTGCACGGGTCTCTCTCTCCACCGTTTCTTTTCTTTCTTTTCTTTATCTCTTCTTTTTTCCATTCTCTAATTTCCTTCCTTTCTTTTCTCCAGAGGAAATCAGATGGAGGCTTTTTGGCAGGCTGTGTAGCCAGAGTACTTCTGGGACACCCCGGTCCCTGTCCTCACGCAGCAAAGCGGCCAGGGAGACCAGGCTCCAGACCTGCGAGTCACTGCCAGTGCCCGCGGGTACACAGCATGGTCCCCACCCCCGGTGGCTCCCTAGTGGCCTGTACCGCCTCCAGGTTTAGCCTGGGCAGGACACTGGGGCCATCAGATGCTAGGCTTTGCCCCGTGCCATTCCTGTTCTGTGTTTATGTATGCATGAGTGGGCTGTGCACACACATGCATGTGTGTGTGCACGTGTGTGTGCATGTGTGTACCTGTGTTCCCGGGAAGGTGGCTAGCAGGGCCGGAGAAAAAGGAGCCAGATCATTCACGCAGAGCCCTTTAAAAGTTCACTTCACCAGATTTGTCTAAGATGACAGGGCTTTTGTTTGTTTCAATGAAGAAACATTTCATACTTTCTAGCAGCTGAGTCCACTCACAGGAAAGGAGAACCAACACCGTGAACATGCATTAACTTCCTGCTGTGGTCCAGTGTCTCAGGCTTCCTTGATGTCCCCTGATAGTTTTACAGACAATCCTGCCTGCATCCAGGTTTCAAGTGGAGAAACGGAGGCTCAGAAAGCCCATGACACCCTGAAGTCATTGAACTGGTAGGCACCTGTGCTGAGACGAAATCTAAGTGAACGGCTACAAACTGCATAGTGACCCCAAATCCTGTACCTTCTCCCTATCCCTTCTGAGCTCCCTAAAAAATGAACTATTGAAAATTGAAACCAACACTCTCTCCCTGATTCTCTTTCCCTAGTCCGCTCCTCGCCTCACCCTCCGGCCCAGTGAGAAGCTACCTTGTCTACTTTGGGGCCCTGTCAGCTCCTCCTCAGCTGTTTTTTCCAATTCCAAGAGGTGACTGATCTAAGTCACATAGGGATCCAAAAAGGGTAGCAAGACCTAGCGAACACTAAAAATCCCCAGCAAAAACTCCCCGTTGTCAAATCTGATTTTATTCCCCTCCACAATCCGTCTGGACTGCAGCTTTTGAGCAAAATACTTCTCCGGCATTTCCGAGCGCAAAGGGTGTAGAGATTCGTATCTGCATCAGCCAGTTGTGGAAACAGAATACAAGACCCACTGCAAGGCTTCCTGTCCTCCTCAGCTCAGCTTCTAGAGGTGTCAGAAAACACATGGACACCAAATGCCCCCTGAGTTCCCGTCATCAAGACTTTAAAATTGCTGATTCAGGACAACATTTCCTGGAGACCCTGATAAGAGATCATTATCTACTTGGTGTCCTACAGTATAGAAGCCTAGAAGCTGTAACAGGAAGGTGAGCCACATTACTGATATTTCATTTCTGTGTCCCCAAAATGAGGAGTCTAATACGATCTTGCCCATTCACCCTTTTTGCAATTTGTGGAAATGTTGAAATGAGAGAATGTACGTTAAGTGTGCTGGTTGGAAAGTCTGCAAAAGCCACTAGAGGTGATGTTTTGGTCATGAGTGTGAACATTATGGAGGGCTCAGGAAGGCCAAGTGACATCGACACTTGTGACAATGAAGTGACAATGAAGAAGGGGTGAAAATAAATGCATAATAGCCCTGACTCCCTTAGCAATGCTGGGCCAGGTTCAGCGCAGAAATGGGGACACTGATTTGGGATCTGTCCCATCACTCTCCCCAGCTGACCCTCCCTGGACCTTTGTCCCAGGGCTTCTCAGGCTTCTCAGTGGTGTGGGTGTCCTGCCCCAGCCAGAGCTGAAATCCCAGAGCCAGTGAAAGAGGAGCCAGTGTCATGGGGCTTCTGGTTTCAGGATATACTGGAAAGGTGAGAAGGAAGCTTGTCTTCCCCTGGATCTGGGCCAGGGCTGGGTGGCAGGGCCTCCCCCACCCACCACCCCAGGAGCTAGGACGTTCCCCAGGTGCCTGGGCATCCCCAGGTCAGTAGGGCCACCAGCACATTTCCAAAAGCACTCACTTCAGTTAGAAAATACATCGTTCAGCCCTTCGCATGGACCGGAAGCTTTATTTATCAGTGTAGCTGCACCTTCCTGGGGGCCCCTTTGTGGAAAAAGCATTAAAGCCCAGGCAATGGCTTCTTGGCAAACTTGATGAAAAGACTCCGTGCCTTGGGCTGCATGGACTCAACCTTCTCACTTAGGGCACCCTTCTAACACTGCCCCACCTCCTGGCTTATGACCTCTATCAAATGTCACCTGTTTTCAAGGCCAGTTTCAGACATTATCCTCTACCTTTTCCCTGTCGGGGATAATCTACCTGCTTTCTCAGGACTCTCAGTGCCCTGAGGGAACTGATGTGGACCGATCAATGGATGGACGAGTGAGGACTCTGGGATAAAGGGACACGGACAATTCAGTAAATGCTGAAGTGACTCACTCAGCTGCTGTGTGTCTCCTCTTTGCCTGCTAATGATGCACAGCTGTCTACTTCTCCAGAGACTTACTCTCAGGAGCCGAGTACTATCCCTCCATGAAGTTTCAACTCCCTCCCCAATCCGAGCCTCCATCCTCCCCCGCTGCGGGCTAGGATCCAGTGACACAGACAAGCAGAGGACCGGGCCTCTCCCCTCAAGAAGGGTCATCTCTGCAGTGGGTTGTAGCTTTCAGAGGGTCAGTCCCACCTCTACTTTTTGCCCAAGACCCAGGCTACGGCTGACTTGCTCTGAGACCATAACTGAGGACAAATGACCTACACTTTGGTTTTACCACTGAGAGTCCTACATTCCAAAATAATCCTCAGTTTTGTGCCAATAGGGCCTAGTCTAGATATCAGATTTTGCACAAAGTACAAGATACCCAGTTAAATTTGCATTTCAGGTAAACAAATTTGCATTTTTAGTATGCTTGCACCACTGAGTACTTGGAACATACTTACAGTTTTTTAAAAAATACTCCTTGTTTATCTGAAGTGTAAATTTGACTGTACATCCTGTATTTTATTTAGTAGCCCACATCTGGACCACATCTGTCCCTCTCCCTGTCCCTATCCTTTTCCCTCATCTCCTTCTCTTCCCTGCAGATTTCTCCTGTTCTCTCTCTCTCTCTCTCTCTCTCTCTCTCTCTCTCTCCACACACACAGACAAAGACACAGAAGACACAGACAGACAGACAGACACACACCTAAGTCCCTGTCTCAGGCTCTGCATCTGGGAAACCAAACCTGTGATCCCCTTTATCCCTTCACTTTTCCTGGCTCCACAGAACATCTCTCTCTGGCAAAGTCTCTTGACCTGGATAGACAAAGCCAAGTCTAGGGAAACCACTGACTTTGGACTACATTGGTGCAGAACTGACTTCTTGGAAACTACAGGAAGGTGAAAGTACCAAAAATCCCTGAGACCACGGTCTCCTTTAGGGAGACCCTGTCTCCATCTATCTATGACAGAGTTAGGTTGATGGAGTAGAGTCTGAGCCTTGATTTAACATGTCAGAACATAAGTAAATGACCCATCCATGGGTGAAATGACCTATTCATGACTCAGATCTGGTGTTTTCACAATCCTGACCTTCTTGCTCAATTCGAAGAATACTGAATCTGGTGTTTAGCGCAAGATAGTGCTCACTAAATAGTTGCTATTAGTAGCGCTTGTCATAAGCGTAGCAAATAGCATCTGATTCTCTTGATAACATGGGGTTGATTGTGAAGAATGTGTCCTACAGGGCACTCATCTCCATTGGTTTCAGCAAGACCACCCAGCAGTGGGGTGAGTTCCCTCATACTGTAGTGCTCTATCTGTCACCCACAAGGAAAAGGGAGCAAGGAAAGGCATTTCTCCATCTGCCAGTAGCAGATAACTTCCAGCCATCACCTCTCGGGTCAGACACTGGGATGTTCTAAAAGAGGTTAGGTGACAGCTTGGGACATGCCAATCTCTAAGAGGTGATTCCCAGACCTGAGGTCTATGAGTCTGAAAACAGTGAAGTCCCACATGTATATATCTGGTGGCCACTCTGGTGCCAGAGTTTGCCAAAGGATTCCAGAGCAATGTCACAAAGCTTCACTCCCATGCTTTCACAACCATACATACTTCTCAGACCAATGAGATCGCTTGCTAGTGTCCTGAGTGAGGAAGTCTGACCCATGGGCACCTAAAGTCTTCCTGACCTTTGCGTCCTCCAGCACAGGTAGAACAGAACCATGTCCCCTCCCCTTGCTTGTCACATGTGCTTTCCCTCCTTTTGGTGGCTCAGCTTAGCTGCAGACCAGGGCTGGAATGGACTCTGTCTCAGTCCCCCAGTTGTGTCACGGAAGGAATCGACTTGCTGTTCTCTCTCCCTCAACTGTCAAAAGGATGCCCAGGAGCCTTCATTTCACATAAAACGCTACTGTAGTGTCTTTGTTCACAATCAAAAAGTCACATAGCTGGAAGAGACCGGGATGCCGCGTGCAAACCTGAACAGACCCACACGTCTCCATAAGCCAGTCATAAACCTCCCCTGGGGGAGCACACTGGCAGGTGTCACTTGTGGCTCAGCTTCTCAGACATTAGGAGGCATTCTTGGTTTTCAGGTGTCCTCTGTCTTTCTGTGACTTCCTCTCATCAGTCCTGGTTTTTCCAGTGATGGCACACAAGAGGCCAGTCTTGTTGGAAGGTGGGTGCAGAGGGGTGCAGGAAGCTATGGGGGCGAAGTGGGAGGTACGCCCACACTGGTGAGCAACTTCAGAGAGAAAACTGTCAGAGTGCGCACAGTTTAAAAGGGACCTGAAGACCGAATGCTCGCTTTCCATCATGCTTTTAAAATTTCTGATTCGGGTTTCTCCTGAGCTTTCTGAAAAGCACGTCCACGAGAACTGCAGAGTGCCAGGGCACTGCGTTACCCGTTGTGCTGATCAGAGGTGGGAGGGGACAAAAAATGGAGCACAGGAGCAGTGGAGAGAACCACGTCTTTTTCCCTGGAAGAATGGGTTGGGTGTGAAAGTAGACGCCTCGGAAAATCTTTCCTAGGGAAAGAGGATTGAACCCATTCCCAATGGAACCAGGAATTAGCCTTAGGATAAACGGTAGCATCAGAACATCAGAGGGCTCAAAAACGTCCTATTCAACAGCACTATTTCACTTTGGTAAGGCAGCAAGGGGTCCCTGTCACTAAACATGTCCAAGCGCCAGGGGAGGGGAGCTACTGATTAGAGTCAAACACCAGCTGGAAGTTGGACTTAATGTCTTTTTATTGCAGAGGATTCAGGAGTTTTCCTTCATTACCACCACCTTCAAGCTCCAACACACACACACACACACACACACACACACACACACACACACACAGCCGTGTAAGGCCAGGGGCAGTGCACCAATGGAGGGTATTGGAGAGTATGCCTCTCTTGCTTGGCTTAGCTTTGGTTGCCCAGCAATTTTCTCATCACTGACTTGGTTGTCAGCAAGAAAGAAAAGCCTTCCCTCTCTCCTTGGGAGGAACAGAGCAGATTGCCTGGATCCGCCTCATACTGCCCTGGCTCTGGTCTCCGCACCAAACGTCTTCCTTCTGCGCAGTCTGTTCCCGTTTTGACAATGCAGAGGGAAGAGCTGGAGAACATGGCACAGCCAAGGGTACCGGGAGCGGCTGGGTGGGGCCGCGCCTTGGACAGGACGGCTCACATTTGCATTCAACAGGAGCTGGCCCTGCTCCTGGAAGCCTAGTTTGGCTGGGTCAGTGCCTATCCTCAAGTATCTTTCAACAGGGAACTGCTACCTACAGCAGTCTCCCTGCCTTTGCTCAGGGGCAGAACCCGAAAGAGTTCTCACGGAGGAACTCCTAGCCCCACAGGCTGGCGATTAAAATAATAAGTTAGTTATTCACTGCCTGAGAAATGAGGTTGTGCTCTGATGTTTGAGGATATACCAGGCCCTCTGCTTTCATAAAATTCAAAAAATGTTTTTCACGAAAGCGTCACGCACAGGGTTTTTGACTAGCGCATCATATATCACGCGGCCAGCCAACAGCAAGTAGGGTACCACTCAGCAGGGACTACGTGATCATTCACTTCGTGTGGGGCCATGTAATCAGACTCTAGTTGCAAAGGTGAGAAAGATCTAGAACTCGCCTTCAAAGAAGCTTATAGTCCAATGGAAAACCATCAGAAGCAGCAAATTAAAACCGAGGGCTTCAGCAGGATTCTGTGAGCACCATAACTACCTGGGAGCATCATTGGTGGCTTTCTCCAGGGAAAGATGCTTGAGACAAGTTCTTAAGGATTTCATGAAGCAAAAAAATATCAAGAGACAGGGATGGATGCTCTCTATAAGCAAAGGTCTGGGGGAAATGTGGGAAAGCTTTGCTTGTTAAGGAACCCTGAGTACTTTGCTGGTCACAGCTACCCAGCAGGCAGAGAAATGCGCAAGATGAGTCTAAAGGAATGGTTTTAACCAGGAGCTATTTTGTTTCCTGGGGCCACTTTGTTGTTGCAAAGGCAGGCATGGCAGAGCCATTGGCATCTAGCAAATAGGAAGGAGCTAGGGATGCTGCTAAGCATCTCCACTGCTCAGGACAGGCTCCCCGAAAAGGATGCTCTGGGCTGCAGTGTCACAGAGCCAAGCAGAGAAACCCTGAGCACGGTAGAATGTTTGGCAGCATCCCAGGCCTCTACCCACTAGAGAAGACAGAAGAATGGGACTCCGCTGTGTGAGGACCACACAGAAAGGGCACTCAGTAAAAAAGCCAGGGTAATACAGGGCTTTCAGGCCTGCCCGAGGCTCCCCTTCCCTGTGCTCAGCCAACCCGCTCAGTGTGACTTTCGGCACACATTTGACATGCTGACATTCAACATCTTCCTCCAAATAGTCAGTAAAAACACTACAAAAATTCAAGGGGCCTCAAAAGGGAAGAACAACTGGAATGGGGAAAGAAGAAACGGAAGAAGGGAAAAGATCATATGTATGTAGGCACACACACACACACACACACACACACACACGGTTACTATACAACTAATCTCTGTTAGTTCATCAAAAAGAACAGTTGTGTTTGATCATTTTTTTATGCCTAAATCTTATAACCTGAACAATAACTTCTAAGATAACAATATGCAATGTATGAACTAGTGTTAATTTCTTTTTTTGAAATTCTGTATCATTTCTATCCTTTTTTCTGTTTTGCTTTTTAAAATAAATTGTACACGTTGAGGGGCAAATAAGGCCTCAGAATCATCTAACATTATCCACTTGATGGGCCACTTTCATCCCTCATCTCATTTTACTCATTGTAAAAAGAAGAAAATGAAGCTCAGTGACGTTCTGCAATCTGGGAGTTATTTATTTATAACATGAGCTGGATCTCAAGTGCTCCAAGGACCCATTCATTGGCCACAGAGGATGTTGGGAATATCCCCATCCTGCGGTCCTAAAAAGCAAGACTCATTTCTGGCTCTCTGGATTCAGATCAGTGGAGATTGGGGAGCAGGAACATCTCCTTGGCCTCCCTCTGACCTCAGTTGTGACACTCACATACCCTGCTGACCACAGGAGACCGCTTGCTCCCAGAGGACAGCTGCTCAGCTCATGTTCCCTGGCCAGGAGGTGTTCCTGACCCTGTGATCCGGCCCCGCTTCCAAAGTGGCAGATGGGCACAAGTGCTTGTGGCAAGGGTGCTCCCCTTTTGGCCAGGTGTGCCTGACCATTAATCACCCGGTGGAAGACAGCACCAGTCAGCTGAGGGCTGGGCTCCTTCCAAGTAGAACCCCCAAATCTGCTGATCTGTGATGTCACCGTCCTCGGGGACAGCATGGATAAACCATGCCAGGTCACACAGTGCAGAAACAGCCTCATTACCCACCTGGGTTGTTCTGACAGCTTACTCAAGGATTGTCTGTCTGTGGCTGAGAAGTTTATAATACAACAGTCTTCTACGTCAGTGGCTCATTGGAAGCTGATTTCCTATATTCCCAAAGCCATCTCTAACTCCTCAGTACTCAGGAAAAAGAGAGCACCTTCTCTCTTCTTTATATCTAGCAACCCAGGGAAAAAAATAAAAAACAATGCATCTTCATCAAATAATAAAATCCTACCTCATATCAGGTCTACCTGTGTTGCTCCAGGATATCCCAGAGATTTGCCCCTCTCCCCATCAAACCAGTTCCTGGCCCCTTGAGTGGTTCCCAGAGCAGTGCCTCCCTGTGGCTCCCCCCGCCCCCCGTCAGCATGGCCCAGCGGCTCTCCCCTGCCGTCGTGGCTCCGTAATACAGTATTGCTTCCTTTCCAGCAGGGTTCAGCCATGCTGCTAAGGTGGAGAGCCCCTGAGTCTTGGCTGAAGAGTGCAGAGAATAAGAGAAAAACAGGAGCAATTGGAAGGATAAAGTGACATCAGGTGGCAGGCAAGAGATGATGGTGGCTGGATGTGGGGTTACAGTAAAAGGCAAAGGGGTGACATAAAACCGAGCATGTTGGAAAGATGGCCAGAGAGGGCTGGAGGACCAGGAGGTGGGAGAGGTGGAATTTTGTCCAGTCGCTCTGGTCCTGGGGAATGCAGGATGGCAGCACTGGTTTCTCCACAGACCAAGCCTGTGTATTTCCCAGGGGAGTGCTCTCGGGGACACTGTCACCCTCTTGCTTTGTGCTGCTGACAGCATGATTCTCCTCTGCTCAGGGGGTCATGGGCTCAGATTATAGTAGGTTGACCCAGGAGGGAGGCCCTGCATCAAGCCATGGGACATGGTGACAGTGAAGTAACGGTGTCAAGTGCCTGTCTGTGTGATGGGGTTTCTAAAAATACTCCTAGTGCTACTGCCCCCAGGGCACCAGCCCAGCCCTCGTGAGTGCTAGGCAAGTGTAACCTGCTTTCTCTGTCTGCACTCAGCCCCCTGAGGCTCAGGTCATCACCTAGTCTCATGCTGACTGTCCCACGAGCCACCTGCCTGCTGTTTCTTCTCCATAGCGATGGGCCATCAGGTGGTTGCTGCAAAACACAGGGCCTGTTAGGAGACCACCCCACCCCGAAGCCTGTTCTCTTGTCCAGTTACTCAGGCCTCGTCCCATTACTCAGCATACACCCTGTGCCAGCTTTCAGGGCCTTGCTTAGGCCGGGGCTGTGGTAGATGCTGCAAAATGAGCAAAGTCAGACACAAAAGTACAGACTTTTGAATGTATAAATACATTTATGTACTACTCAAGAATAAGAAAACCTAACACGTAATGATGGAAGTCAGAATACTGATTACCTCTTGGGTAGGAAGTACAGCTGGTGAAAGAGAGAATCTGATAAGTTTTCAGGGCCCGGAAATGCTCTATGTCTTGATCTCAGTGGTGGCCTCAGGACTGTAATAATACATAAAAGTGTACTAAGAGGTACAATATTAAAAGTTGTACCCTTTACTATATAGATAGGTATTATTTTATGTTGCAATCATTTCTTAAAAAATTTATGTAAGTATGATTCTGATTTTATTTTTTGACACTGTGTACAGATCCATGACTCAAGAATGGGTGAGAAAACAACTTATCAACATTTTAACATATCTGTTGGTGAGATTATGGTGAATTTTTAATCTTCTTCTTTATACTTTTCTGGGTTTTCCAATTATTCTACACTGAATATATCTTGCTTATATAATGAGATTAAATATGCTAAATGTTATTTTTAAACATTTTAAAAGTGAGAGCCCTTGCAATGAAATATTGGCTAAAGCACGAGGCCGGTAGCTGTCTGCCCAGCGGGACAGATCTTGCTCAGGCGATTTTGTCCTCCTCTGCAGCAAGGACACCAGCTCAGGAGTCCTCTCCAGGTCTGTGGGATTTCGGGACAGCTAAATAAAGCTCCTGGCCCACTACAGGCTGAGAGGTGGGGCTGCTAGAGGAACCCTCGGGCTTTCCTTTCATTCCTGAGGGATGAGGTTCCCGGGGTACTCACGGGCCTGCCAAGTCCTTCCTCCCAGCCACGGGGACCTGCCTGATTCAGAGCCTGCTGCAGTGCCAATCCCATGGGCTTGTGACCCCCCGCCTTCCTGGAGGCCTCTTCTGTGGAGTCAGGATCATTTTGGGATCTTTTATCATGTCCTTTCCATAAAAAGCACAAGACGGTGTGCATAGTTTGGGGTCACATGGAAGGGCAGTAAGCTCATGGTGGGAAAATGAAGAAAGCGAAAGTGAAAGAAAACCGAACCTGGGAAGACTAAGGAACCAAGGAATTGTTTTCGGCCTTGGTTTCCCCATCGGGGAATAGAGTGACTGTGGGACTGACATAAGAATGAGCCTGTGGAAAAATGTTTGATGACATTTGGGGAGATGGAGACTGGTCTTGTGTCTGGTTTCTGCCACTCCAATAGGACCCCTACTCCAGTCCTAACGTTCTCTCTCTCTCTCTCTCTCTCTCTCTCTCTCTCTCTCTCTCTCTCCTCTGTTTCTCAGCTACCACAGCTTGGGATAGATTTTTGTGTGTGTTCTCTCACCCCTAACCCTAATTTCTGCATTGGCAAAGCCAGTATGTTCATGTGATGAGTATCAGCTTGCAATTCACTAGTGTATTTTATACTTCCAGCCTAGATCCTAAAAGCACTCCCCATTTCCCTCCTATCTCTTCTCCCCTTCTCCCTTTCTAGCCCCCAACACAAAGGCTCCCACAGAGAAGTCATGTGATGGCTTCTCAGATTGAGCCAAAGAGTGAGCCAGTGGTCAGCTCTGCCCTATGACACACACAGCCTCCAGCAGTCACATGATCTCCAGCTGCCACCACCTGCCTTCTATTCCCAGCCTTGTACCATCTCCCTGGCAGGCTTCTTGAGCTGATTTTCACTCTAGGCTACAGCTTGGCAGACAATGAGACTGAAGGACAGCAGATCCAGGGCCAAAAGGCTTGGACAGTTCTAGCACCAGCTGACCTCCAAGTGGGAACCCATCCAAGAGTCTCCTGGGCACTATGTGGTGTGCCTCAAGAGCTATTAGGTGTCTTGCTGGCCTGATGCAAAGTGGGATGAAGTTATTGGCAACTGGTTCCCCAGGGTCAGCTCCAGTTAGTGACCCCACGAGCAGGAAGCATGAGTCCCAGATCCTGAATGAGGCTATGCAAGGAGCCAAGGGCACTAGCCAGTGTGTTTCATGGAAAAGCTGGAAGCCAGGTGTTTCCAGACCAGGAAAAGAGGAGAGAAGGCAAATATAGAAGGGCCCATCCATAGGTGCACTCAGAATCAAAAACAAAAAAGAACCACAAAACATCGGAAGCACCGCAGTTCTCAGTCAGGAGCTGTTTTACCTGTTTTGTCACACAGGGAACACTTGTCAATGTTTGGAGACATTTTTAGTTGTCAAAGCTGGGTAAGTGCTATGGTCATTTAGAGGGCAGAGGTCATAGCTACTATGTCTGAGCATCCTGCAATGCACAGGACAGCCCATAAGAAAGGACTTCAGGCCCTGCCCGGAAAGTTCTCCTCCCACTCTCCCACTTCTATCTGGCATTCTTCCATCTTTTTGGGGTCCAGCTGTGACATTTCCTCTTCCAACAAGTTTTCTCTCCATGAAACTCTGTATCCCTCATCTGTGGAATAGCACTTAGTTCCTCTGTCACAGAACATGGCACAGTACGGGTACTGGAACGGTTGGCTTGTGTACTTGTGTCTGCTACTACACAGTAGGTTCCCTCGGTATTTGAGTCTGTCTCCCCACTGCTTCCGGTGACTTTGAGCAACAAGCCACATCTGATCTCTCTCCAATTGTAGGATGAATAGAAAGATCCACCTCTCAATCAATAGCAGAAGACAATTTGGGGAGCTAGAGAAAACAGAGGGAAACGTGAAGTCAACTGGCTCTTCAAAAGAAGATGGCAACAGGGACAAGGAAGAGTCTTCAGGGACCAGCCAAGTAAGAAGTTTGAGAAGACATCAAAAGGGAAATGGCCTACCAATTCCAGATAAGGCCTTGTAGACTCACAGCACACCCCAGAGAACAAGTGACATCCAAAGTTGGGATTGTCACCAAGTGTGTGCAGTGCTTGTTAGGCAGATGGGGCCATCTAGTCCTTTACTGATGCAAGCAAAATCACTTGCTTTTTCTCCAAACAGCCTCTTGGAGCAGGTGGGGTGACAAGAAAAATTCCCATTTTACAGATAAGTGAGTGGAAGCTCAAGGAGATAAAGGGATTGTCCCCAAATTTCCAAGGACCATATCTAGCTCCTTCCTTCTCTGGGCTACACTACTTTGAATTAATGAACTTTTTCCCCTGCTTCATGATCACAACAAGACGTGCTGACCTGCTTCCCGTGGCTATGGGTCAGTTTGAGTTTTCTTATGCCGTCATTCAGGGTGTACGAATTTTTGCTTGTCTTCTTTCACTCAGAGTAATTATTTTGTGGCTCAAACATGTTGTAGCATATATCAAAAGTTCATTGCTTATTATTACTGAGTAACATCCCAGAGGGTGACTCTGTAACACTTTGTTTATCCGCTATCTGCATTGATCCTCTTTCCAGTTTTGGGTCATTCCAAATACAAATATTTGTGTGGACATATGTTTTTATTTTTCTTGGATAAATACCTAAGAGGCATGGTTGGATCCTCTGATGAATTTATATTAAATATTTTAAGAAACTATCACACTTTTATCCAGAGTAATTGTCCATGCTACACTCACATCAGCAGTGTGTGAGAGTTCTATTCTTCCACATCTTTACCACCACTAACTATGATCAGCTGTTGATTTTAGTCTTTTTATTAGGGTGTGGTAGTATCAAACTACAGTCTTAATTTGCATTGCTCTAATCACTAATGATGAGGAACATGTTTTCATGTGCTTGTTTTCTATCCTTATATCTTTTTTGGTGACATGTCTATTGAAAACAGGATTTTGAAAGCGTCTTTTTATTTGTGGTTTGTTTTGTTTTGTTTTTTACACAGGGTCTTGCCATGTTGTTCATCTTGTCCTTGAATTCATCATGTAGCTTAGGATGATCTCAAACTTGAGGGGATCCTCCTGCCTCAGCCTTCTGAGTGCTGTGATTATTGGCATGCACCATCACGCACAGTTTCTTTGTATACCGGATGTAGTGGAGTTGAAAATTAAGAACCTAATCTTTGGAACACATAAGACCTGATTATTAGTTGTTTATTATACAATGGTTGTTTATTATACAATGTAGGGTAAGTGACTAGCCCTCTCTGAACTGCATTTTCCTCCTGTGTAAAATAAGGAAAACAGAACCTGGCAAAATTTGATTGAGGAACAAATACTTCATGCTTTAAATTACTTGACTCAAGTCTAGCATATAGAGCTTAATAAGCATTATTAGTAATTATTATAACATCCTCCACTAGTATAATTTGAACTGTAACAATCAAGATTGCTGGCATGCCTCAGAAATTATGGAAATTAAATAGTGCTTCATGATCACTATAGTTGAATACATACACATTATTTTTTATACTTAAGTATATAAGGAATGAAATTTATAAAAGCCTGTTGTGCCAGAATTGAAAGAATCTTGAGAGGTTTAAAATGACCCCATGCCTTAACCCAGAAGTTCTCAAAAGAACACAACCTGAGGCTGAAATTACAATACTGGGACTTTATATTGGGTACTGAAAAGCCCATCAGATGGTCAGGGTGAGGAAAATACTGGGAGACAAGGGAGGGAAGCTTCACTGGTTATTGCAAAACTTTACAATATAAAGAAAGGTGCCAAAGAACCGCAAATGCCTCACGCAGGAGTGCTTGCTTGGCACCTAGACTGTCCTTGAAAGGTTTGCAAAGAGAAAACACATTTCATAGACAGCTACAAGGAGAAAAAGCAGAGGACACATTGATGGTCAAAGCTGACTTCCTGGAGAGCCATCTCCCCTCACTCCCTGGGTATGCTATTCAGCGCCATGGTGACCGTTAAGGAACACATATCCCCTACCCTGCCATTGCGGAAATGTATCAAAGCCCAGACACCAATAGGCATCTTAGTGCAAGTGCGGCAGCAGGCGAGGGAGAAAAAGGAGTCTACAAGATGGGTGTCCTGTCTGACGTGGGGAACCCAAGAAACAGATCCTGAGTCAGAGGGTTTGAAGGGAGGAGATTCTCCGAAGCACTAGCAGGCAAGTCGGGAGGGAGAGGAGAAGGAAGCTATCCCAGGGTTTGATGACGGGGCTACTACTGTAGACATCTGGAGTTCCACTCTCCTGGGGACCCCTGGGAGACAACAAGAAGCATGTTTCCAGATTTTCTCACACTAACTTCCAACTCTCCTCCCCCAAAGGAAGGAGTGTCCCACTTGAGGCCAATGAGGTACCTTCAACATATCCTGGAATGACGAGAGCCACATCTGTCAGAGAACAGCAAATTTTCCCTTTAAGGTTCAGAGAGCAAATATTCTAGATTAATGACCTGTGTGGTTTCCGGTGTAACTATTCAGATCTACTGTTCTAGCTCAGTCACAGGCAATACCTGCCCAACCATGCATGGCTGTGCCCCGGGTGGCCAATATGTGGGCCATCGTTTTCACACCCCTGAGTTGCAGATATGATGCATCCCAGCTTGCACATGGAGAAACGAAGAGAACCAGCAAGAAAAAGGTAGCTGGCTGTACCACCAGCTGGAGGATCTTCACCTAACTTTCTGACCACTCTCTTTTCTCCATCTACTTTTCTTTTTATTGAAGTTTTATATGTTTTTGAGGGAACTGGCAGCCAGAACTACATCAAGTAGTATCTGGGTAACCAAAATTTTTAAATGACAGTGGTTTGTTTCCTCTTGGTCATTAGGGAGCCTCCAGGGACTGAAGTCTTGCAATCTCCAAGAATGACTCTGAGACACTTCCTCTCCAAAGTTACTGAATACAGCTGCTCTGGAAGCCTCTCCACAGCCCCAGCCAGGCCTCCTTTCATCAGCCTCGGCTTCGGCAGAGCATTTTCCAGCAGCGGCCATAACGCACAAAGTGAAAAAGCAGTTAAAGCCTTGGATTCTGTAAAAAATCTAAAAATATCCAGGAATGTGTGCACATATGTGGCCCTTCTGTGATAAAAACATCTGGGGGGGGGGAGATCAAATGCTCCTGCTTTAATTTGCCTAAAAATTCTGTGAGGACTTTGGAAGGGAAAGGAAGTTGGAAGTCATGGACTTTGCTGAGGGAAGAACGTCATGAAGTTTTGTTTTTTTAAGACAAAATAAGTTATGCGTATGCAGCATCCTCCCCTGGGGTGAGTCCTGGACCTCCATCTCCTTGGGGTTCTGGGATTGTTTTTCATAACAGGGCTGGAAATTACCTTGGCTACAGGCTTGAATTCCTGATTTGATGCCTTTGGTAAAAAATAAAAATAAAAATAAAGGAAGGAAGATTAAAATGCCAAGTCCTTCAATCAAAACATTTGGAGTTGTGATGATGTGAAAAACCCTTAAATGTAAGATTTGAAGACAGGCTGGTATATATCAGGCATCTGGGAAATGGGGAAATAGAAAAATTTCCTGCCATCACAGGGACAGAGGAGGCAGGTTGGACATATAAGTCCCAACACCCAGATGCAATGGGAAGAAGACTTGGAGTAAAATTTCTATTGCGGCTCAGCTACTTCTAAGTCATAGGGCTTTATCTCCGTACTGAAGATGAAAACAGTTACCTTGTGTCTAAGAAGCCAGCTCCAGACCAATGGATTGTATATAACTGCTGGAAACATCCTTGAAGGCAGGTAACTGCGCACTCACTGCATTATGATGGGTGGTTCTATTAATGGGGCTGGCTGATGTTAGCACTTGGAATAATTCTTAGTATCCAGCATGGGTTGGCTTTCAGAGAAGGGAAAATAGCCAATGTGGGACTGTTACCTCAAAGGAAGCCCTAAATCTGGGAAAGGGAAAGAAAATCACCTGCTAAAGACTGCCTGACTAACCCAGTAAACCGAGCTAAACTTAACCCTAACCCTAACCCTAACTCTAACCCTCTTTGCCTCTCTTTGGTTCCTTTGACCTTTGGAGGCCAAACAGAGGCTCCCTCCCCTACTTTTTGAACAGGAGAAGAGAGGAAGACCCAGTGTGAAATTCCCAAAAGAGAAAATGCAAAGGGAGAAAGATCTGAGCAGAGCCTGCCACCCAGACACAGAACTTTTCAACCTTCCCCTCACCATGGCGTTCTATAATCCAAACATGACCTTAACTTGATCTCTACTACAGTGACAACTAATGTGCTTCCTAGAGACTAACATTTGTTTCTCTCCAGTTATCCAATGACTCATGGTTAGGCTGTCAGAGGACATAACTGTCACTTGCAAAAACCACAAATTACCAGAATGATCCCAAAGCATCTTGACAACACTGTTTCTCTTTCCTCTATTACTGATTGGTCCCATGTGGACCCATGGAGATAGGAGGTCAATACACCTAGGTTTTTATGAATGGTTCTTTCATGGCACCATCCATACTTCACACCTAGCTAAAGTATCATGTTCTCTCCTATCAAACAAACTGAGGACGCCATATTGTACTCAACATCCAAAAGCAACAAACCGTGATTGCAGCCTAAATACCCCAAATTTGCCACTATCAAGTTGTCATTGTATATCTCCTTCTGTTTCAATCAGGCCACAGAAATACTAAATAAACATACTGCTTACCCTTATAGCCACAGGAAAATAATTCTCAAGTTATGTCAAAATCTTCTTTTGTTCTTATTTCTTCTTGTTCTGTGTCACTTCAGATGTGGGTGCTACGGAAACCTGGTGGGAAATTGGGTGCCTTATTCATGAGCTGCGGAAAGCCTGGGGCATCCCCTACCACAGCACTGCCACACATTCCAAGGTGGATATGTCCAATGCCAAGATTCTGTCCTGCTTTTCCAAGACTCCAAAGTATCAACAAGACATATCACTCCGCCAGGACTCATGTGGCATCTAGAAAATGTAAGCTAATTCTCAAATTGAATGCCAACTGCGCTCGAACTTCCAGCAGATAAAGATCTTGGATTAAGTGAGATTAAAACTTTTTAGAGCCCAGCTTGCTGATTCAGGACATCCACATGACAGGGGTCAGCTTCATCTGATCTCCACTACTGGGGATTTACCATTTTACATATTTGTTGGTCATATGTGTTTTTTGAAAAAGATCCCAAGATGGTTTTTATTTGAGAAGTAAAAAAATGGGCCCAGAGAGCTACTTTGGTCTGCTTCTAGTCTAAATACCCAGAGCAGAAGAATGGAGTCACATTGATTTATAGATATGCTGTGATTTTTATATTCTGTAGATATAGGACTGATACCAAGGAGTTCTTAGAAAGACTGCTGACCAAGGTGACCTTAGATCCAAGTTTTCTCAGCAAAGTTCAACCATGGTTTTTTTTTTTTTTAACTTCCTCTCTGGTTTACCATTTATCTAGGATGTGTGTTATTTTATTTTTAGGGGGCTTGCTTTATCCTGCCATTCATTCTGCATAAATCTGCCTAATGATCATATAAACCCTGAAGAGACTGGACTGAGCTGCCCAAGAATTGCTTCCATGTATACACATGTGGGAAGAGACAAGGATAAGAGAAAAGTTCTCATGTGTAATCAGGCAAAGCTTTTCTGATGCTATAACTTTTCTGTTCCAAGGATACAGTCATATCACTAAGTTAAAGAGAGATGATCAAACTTGGGGGAGGATAGCTAACTGGATTGGTCAGTTTTCCACCACCATGACAAAATAAGTTAAGTTATACATAGCATAAAGGGAGAAATGGTATATATTGGCTTATGGTTTCAGAGGTTTCAGTCTATGGCCATCCAGTTCAATTAGGCCTGCAGCAAGAGGAAAATATCATGGCAGAAGGGTGTGGTGGAAGAAACCAGTGACCGGCTTCATCCAATTAGGACCCACCTCCTAATAAATCTAGTGAGTTAGGAACGCTTCAGTGTGCTAACCAACTGATACAGTCAGAGCCCCCATGATCTTTTGGGGAAGTGTCCCCAAAGTCCTACTTCTGAATACTGCTGCACTGGGGACCATGTCTCCACCATGAGTCTTGGGAGACATACCATATCCAACCCATAACACTAACACACCTTTTATACACTCTACTCACAAACAACAGTTTTCTGACATGAGCACAGCTCTACTAGATGCTAAAATAATGACGATGAAAGGATTTCAAATACTTGCAAATTCAAATCATCTAATACAGATGCATATGGCATCACATTGAGAAAGATTCTAGGTTTGGCAAGATTGAGTGCTATCATTGATTTGGGATGTTGGCCAGGACTCAGGCGCACAGAGCATCTGCACATGTCTCAGTCATTTACCGTTTTTATCCTAGCAAGAAGTGCTTTTAATAGGAGGAACAGAAAGCTTTATTTATTTTTTTTATTTAAAAGAATTTCAAAAATCTTACTACCACGTGGTCTACCTTAATGGACACTTTTCTTTTTTTGTACTGATTATGTCTTTAAATTAGTTGGCTAAGAAGTGACTGGGCTGATCTACCTTGTTCTCTCCTCTCTCTCTCTCTCTGTATGTGTGTGTGTGTGTCTGTCTGTCTATCTCTGTCTCTGTCTCTATCTCTTTCAAAATATCTCTTTCAAAATTTTTACAAGAGTAACAGATTTAAACCTACAGTAGTAGATATTAAGAAAACATTTTTTCCTGTTTTTTTCTCTTTCCCTTGGAAATATCCTTCTTTGGTTTGGCTTATGATAAACTCTCCCACAATGACCCAGGGTGTCTTAGCGTCGGCGTCAGTCTTTACACGAGCACAGAGCTAGGCTCGCCAGTCCAGCTGTAGTTTAACGTATCTGACCAGAACAGGAAGAGTGGAGGCCAAAGCTTCCACTGCAGTAGTGAACAGGCTCATTCTGACTCTCTTTGCCCATCCGTATCATGCGAATGGTGCTGGAGGGGTGACAGACAACGTGAGAAGCTGAGCAAAGACTCATGGGTTTGAGACCTCAGCGAGCTAACTGTCCCACTTTCTTAGCACTACCATCAATAATATATGTTTTTCTGGAAATGTAAAGTTAAATACAATGTCTATAAACTTTCTGTGGCTCAGGTCACTGTAATGCAGATAGCTATTGCTATTGTGATTACAGTAATGACCAGTGTCACTTGGAGACCAAATCATTCCTCATCTGACTTTATTTTTGGCCAAAGCAACATATACTGTGGTGAATGGAAGTCAACTGTCTTGAAGAAAAAAATAGTGGACAACTATAAGTCATACAAATCTCCTTTCATGACCTATTAGTAAGAAATTCAATACAGATTCCATCCCATATGCTATTCGTTTAAATGAATGTGTTGAACTAATGGAAAGTTTGATGTCAGCCACTTTGCATCCTAAGATTTGCACTTTGTAAGTTTCTCACTTGTGACTTTCTTTAAAAATATTCTAGAGGTCCAGGATTGCTCAGATACTCATCAGTGGGTGGGGTGTGAGATGTGCCCAGATTACAAATGTGTTCAGCACTTGGGAAACCGTGGGGCCCTTTGCCAACTGTCTTTAGGGTGTCTAAAGTGTGTGTGTGTGTGTGTGTGTGTGGCTCCTCCCATGGAAATAGTCACTCCCAATGCAATGGGACAGAGTAAATGAGAACACTCTTAGGAAGGAACTAGTTTTTTTTATCAGAGACAACTGTAAAGATGGGATTTGTAGATTTTAATAAGTTACAACATCTATATATTGCCATTATTAGGGAATGGATAAAGGTCTGTGTGGAGATATCCTAGTGTGAGCTGATGGATGGCTCTGTTCTCCAAGCACAACTTTGGGAGATAAAAAGTCAAAATAAAATTTAAAAAAAAGAAAACGAAGGTGCTGGCCAGGTCATAACTGGGTAAACAAATGTTGGACCAAAGACGCAATGGCAAGCAGAAACACCAAAATAACACCCAATATTAGGAGGCTGATTTATTTACATCGACAGGCACTGATCAGGATCATTTCCAGAATTCCTGGTGGTCTAACACTTACATGAGCTAAGTAAACAGGAAGTACAGAGGCAGAATGGCTTGTCAGTTGGGGATTGGTTAATACAATGTGCATCATAGTGATCAGCTATGTGCCACAGTAAACAGTTGTTTCTAAGTGACAGGAGCAACCAGATCTAGAATAGGGACTATTACCTGGGCTACTAACAAAGTGGAGTATACTGGCGGAAGAGGGGGGCATTTCCTGCTACGAAAAGGCCTCTGCTTTTACAAGGAAGAGAAGAACTCAGAAACAGAAGGTCCCCAAAATGAATATTGTCATGAGATGATGACAGAGAGGCATCTGCAGCTGATGAGGAAAGCTACACTGTGCAATACAAGCCCCAACATACACGTTGCTAGTTCGAGGCTAACCTACAGGAGCTCAAGGTATACATACTGTCTCATCCACTATAATCCACTATGTCCAAAGCCATGAGTTTGACAAGTGACATCCAAATTGCATTTGGCCAGGGGAACGAAGTAAATTCTCCCTTGTCTCAACCATACTCTTCCTCATGAGCAGTCCAAAGCGGATGGGCATAATCAAAAGTATTAGAATAAGACATTATTAGTTGAGACTTTGGTACTAAAGTCTATTCCAGAATTCTAACAAATGAGGCTAGATCATGTGGAAGATTTCTTTTCCTAATCAGAGCAAGTCATAAGTCTTAGCCCATTTTTCTGTTGCTAGGAAAAATACGTGATGTTAGGTACTATATTTAAAGAGGGGATTTAGCGCACACTTTTAAAGTTCTAAGAACATGGCAGTGTGGCCCCAGTACCTCTTGATATGGTTACATTGGACATTAAGCCTCACATGACTTTGGTGGAGACAAATCATATTCAAACCATGGCAATATGAATAGCTAATGTTCCACTCTACCCGGGGAACTGCCGCATCTGGGGCAGATGCTCTGCCCTGTTGATGTATGTGTACAGTTTGGTCGTTCCGCTTTCAGGATTCTTCTCATTCTGGCTTCGCCCAGCATCCGCTTCTCCATTTGTTACTGAGGGACCAAGAGTTTTAAAGAAAGCTGCAGATCCCAAAGGAGAAGCTAAAGGAAGGAAGGTTTAGCTCTCCATCCCAAATGCTGCCACAAGCTGTCTCTGGCAGAACAATGTCCAGCAGAAACGCCGTGGAAGTTCTGACAGTCTCAGAAGAGGAAAGACCTGCCCGTGTATCTTGCATCTTTAAAAAGATACAATTCAGGATCACTTTACTCCTCCTGCTTTGAGGTCAAAGTGTTTGCTCTTTTGACCTCAAAGTCCTTTCTTGTTCTGTGACTAATAATTGTGCCACATATTCTGGTGCATGATGGGTGATGCTTTGCTCTAAGGAAATCCACTGAGTGGGCTGGTAAGGGAAAATCGCAGGAGAGCAGGAAATGGTGACTCTGGATTGTCACCATTGGAGATAAGCGTGAGTTGTAAATATTTTAAAGAATAAACATATGTGTATCTGTGTGTATCTCTCAAACTGCTTAACATTTTATCAGTTCATGCTTTTCCCTTTAGAAATCACATGTCTGCCCATGGCATACAATTCTGGTTCTCAACCAGCTTTAGGAGATGCCAAATATTTAATGACATCCCACCTAGAAACAATAAATACATTTGAGTCAGTCTCAGACTCCTGGGGAAAGAGATGTTGAAAATTTGATGAAAGAGATTAATAAATTATAACCAGGCTATTAAGATGTGAATCACTAAAGACTCCTGACGCTCTTTTCCTTTCTCTAACTAGAATTAGGAAATAAATAAATGGGCTTGCCTCCCTGTGCTCAGAATTCTCCCCCTGTGTTTCTGGGGTCACTGTGTTGGTCTAGCCCTTTGGACTTTCCTGTAGATGTTAAGATGGTGTTTACTGATCAGCACTAAGGCTCTGACAGTCAGTTTAGAGACAGTGCTCTGATTCTCCAAAGCAGATGTTATGACCATATTGATGAGATGCCAATCACACAGCTGGGAAGGGAACGGTCCAATTTGAAGGCTGTAGGGTATCTTCCCAATCAAAGTGCTCCTGCTGATGGATTTCAGGGCCTGCTTCAAGCTGTCTGATAAGACTCACAGTTCCTAGAAGAAAGCTCAGAGATTGTCTTCCCCGCCTCTTCATATAAGCAAAAACGGAGTCATGCAAATTTTCATTGCAAAACTCACCCAGAAACCTAGGTCTCCTGACTTCGAGATCGCTATTCTTTCTATTTCTCTTTCTTTAGCTGTCTTAAGGGCTCAAATCCAATAGATCTATACTTCCCTCTCCAAACACTAGACTAGACCAACTTCATACTGCAGACAACAGACTGGAATTGAAAGGTAATCCCAAATCCTCACCACAGGTAAAACATCAATGGTTTGGGGATGGGGTGGGGTAGCTCAGAGGTTTAAGTGCCTGCTTGGCAAATGTGAGGTCATGAGTTCAATCCCCGGCACCAACAAAAAAAAAATCAACGCTTCCTCCCTCTGAATACCTGGGGTGGAGGTGTGATGTCACACCCATTCAGTTTGAATATAAAAACTGATTTTCTTACTTGCCTTTATAACTAAGAGCCTAGAATAATTCCAGTATCGAGGGAGTCAGGGGCAGGGTAAGGATGAAGATTGTTTAAAATGAATGAATCATGAAAGTTTATCTCATTTCAGAACCTCTCATTTTGTTTTTGAGTGCATAGTGACTCAAAGCCAACCATGTGCATAATGACTCAAAGCAAAGAACGTGAAAATGCATATTCTTCTAAATATTTAGTGAGTTCCTCAAGACAGTCATCAACAAACATTCGTTCAGGTTTACTACATGGTAGATGCTAGGTAAAGAAAATAAAGCTGAGCTCCAATAATCAGAGGCTCCCAGTCTAGTCAGGGAGGCAGATGTCCCAATGGTTGTAACCTGAGATAATGGCACTCCATCACAGATGTATATCTAAGAGGGACACGCAGATTCTAGGCAGAGACAGAGGTGACAGCTGAGCAGAGTGTTGAAGGATAAGTCAATTGGAGAAATGGCAAGGACGGATATTCCAGGCAGGGGATCATGTACTAAATCATGACATGAGATGACCTGAGAAAGCTTGGCCAAAGACACAGAAAGAACACAATGGATGCATTTCAATACATGGTACAAACAAAGTAGAAATTTGTTTGTGCCTCTGTGCTTTTCCAGAAGAGGTCATTGTTGAATAACCGAAAACATATTGGATTTGGAGCAGGAACAGCTGGAAAAATAATGATTCTGGCTATAATTCCTGTGCTTACACTGTATAGGGCAGGTTCTTGCACTGCACAGAATAGAGGAATTATTACGTCACCTCAGTTCTCAGAGGAGGAAACATACTCAGTGAGTACTAGCCAGTACTAGTACGACTGTTTTGTTTCTCTGTCTTATTTGCTGAGTCCAGGGATTTGGAATTATTGGACATAACACCTTGGATACATGTACAATGCTATGTTAGCCCCTCTTGGCAGGCAATTTTCTTTTGCCTTAAATATCAGCAATGCAGCCTCCTCCCTGAACTACCTCCACAGTGAGTCCTTCCAGAGCACTCAGGAATATCCTAGAACATCCAATAGCGCAGGAGAACACTGGCCTTCTCCACTCTTTGGCACCATGGCTAACAGTCAGCAAATTTTCCTCCTACGCCTACAAGTGTGCCCCCTAGAGGCGAGAGTGTGCATTGCCAGTCTTTTGCATTTCTCAAGTATTCCCGCCGGCAGACTCATGTGTCCATCTCCTTCCATATGTACATTCCTTCAAAACTGTATACTCTGCCTGCTGCGTGAGCCATTACCTAACCATCCTGAGAGTCCATATGGAGTCCTCTTCTTCTGAGGAAGATCCTTATCCTCTCATGTACAGAGTCCCTCTCCCATCAGGGTTTCCCATGCCCTTGGGAACCTTCCCTGCCATAGTCAAAGTGCACTGCACCCTGCATTCCACGAAAGTGGATGGAGCATAAAGAATCCTTTCCTATTCATCCCAGTATCCCCAGCACCAGTTTGAAGAATGGTCAACTTCCCAGGTATACATGTGATTAATACCCCAAGAAGATTCAACCCTGACTCTGCCACCTGCTGGGAATGGCTGAAGCCTGCATTTTAAGCTGGTGACAAATTGGGCCCTGACTTCACCCCGTCACCCTGCAGAGAGACACGAGGCAGAAGGATGAACCTAGGTAATCTTATCGTTCTGACATCCCATGGCCTTCCTTGTCAGGTATTAAAGGTGTGTGACCAGGAATTCCCGGTCCTGGAGTTCTACCACTCTCCACAGTCTGGACCAGTGGCTACTACAACTTGCAAAAACCACCTGTTAGTTCCAGGGAGGGCACAGAACCCATCCTTGCTGTCCTACACGTTTCCCCCTTCTAATTATAGAGTTTGGGTCATTTTAATGAAATACTGCATGAAGGAAAAGTAAAATGCATATATTCAGATTTTTATCTTGAATCCTGTTAAGTGGGTAGATTCGTTTAAGAAACATTTCCAGCTGGGGAATGCACAACCCTCTGACTCTTCTGATGGTAGTAGGAGCACTCTCTAGTCACTGAGTTTCAATTTCAGCTCCTCCAATTATTAGCTGTAAGACTTTAAATCAATTGTATAACTTCTCCAAGTCAGTTTTCCATCTGCAAAATGGAAATAATGCTGTCTTTATCATAAGATGTTGTAAACTTAAGAAATAACTGTCAAGTGTTTCTACTAGGCACTCTGTCACTGCCCTTAGGTGTTCAAGAGAGGTTTAATTGTTCTCTACATGTATTATTGCCTTTCCTTCTATCACATCTTTTTAAAAGTCTTGGGAAGAGAAGTGTGATTCTAAACCCCACATGACCCCAAGACAAGCTGAGTGAACCAATGCTGGAAAGTGTCTATTGTATTAGGCATTGGACTCCTTCCCCTGTGACTTAGTAAAATTAGTTTCAGTGAAGAATTTGGGCACAAGTCTCAACAGCAAGTTGTAAGTCAGATATGAACTTGCTACAGTTCACACCCCCTTCCACCCCCAACCCTAGTGTACACATATCAGATCGCAAATGCACACATCAGTTAGTGGTTTCCAGGCGAAGATCTCAGGCAAAGCTCACATCTCTCCAGTTCCAGCCACCACCGTGCCCAAAATTATAATCACTAGAGAATGTTAATGGAATGCTATAATGATAGTCTATGCATAATGGGTTGTACACTGCCAAGAAAATATTTACTTGGCTAAGTCAAGTCCATGACCAAGTCTATTTTTTTTACAATAGAAATAATGCTTTCATTTGTCATTGCCAGAAGCAGCAGTGGGAAGCATCCTAGATGCTTCAAACACAGTCAAAATATCTCTCTTGCATGTCCCCAGTATAATTCACATGCCTTCTCCCTTGTAGGACCTCTGTGCAACTCTTAGGTGCTTGTTTCTGGTTTTGTTTTTATTGTTCATTGCTGGTTTTTAGTGAAGTCTGCTATTTATTGAAGATTTGTTTGAGGAAGAACAAGAGACATAAGCTGGGAGAGTCTGGAATATTGGTTCTTATGTCTTGTCTCAAACATCCGCAAACCTTCCATCAAATCTATTATTTCCTTTGCAGCAGATATGGTTTCCCTTTGGATCTGTGGCCCTGATTGTTGAACAAAGCCTTTTACAAAGCCAGCTCTCTTACAAATAGGAAGTTCTGTCTCCTCAGTCTGCTTCACTCATGTCTTAGTTACTTTTTACTCGTCGCTGAGACAAAATACCTGATGCCCAAAGTTGGGAAAGGAAAAGTTTATTTCTTACAGTTTTTGGAGGTTCCAGTCCATACTCAGCTGGCTCCAAAGCAGGATGGCATGGCGGGGCTGCAGTTCATGGTGGCTGCAAACAACAAGGCAGAAACCAACAAGAGAGAGAGACACGCCTTCTTCCTGCCATTACATCGTATCCTGGCTCCACCCTTAGGCCGGTGTAGCACACACACCCCAATCCAAGCGCTAGGCAATGAACCAATCACAAATGCATAATGCAAAGGCATGCGGCTTAGGGGTCACGGACATAAACCAGATGCCCTGGCCTGAAAATGGTGTCAGACAATGGAAGTGGTGCACCCTGGGATTTCTTCTTGAATAACAACTTTTCAGCTTTCTTCAGGATGCAGGACAGGGACATTTCTGTCAGTCTAGGGGACCCCCAAGCTCTAAAAAGAGTCATTCTAACCAAAGGTTCCTTTCAGGCTGTGAATCTTCCCCTCCGGGAAAATCTCTTTCTGGCTCAAACCCTGAAGTAGTCTCTGCCTCTCATTTTTCTCCAGATGTCACGTTACAGTACTCATGGGTATGTTTCAGTGTTTGTGTTTTAGGGCTGTAGCCTTTCAAAAACGAAGAGTTTTCATTCCTTTATTTTGGTTCATTGCTGTTTGCAGTGGGTTTCTTAGAAGGGATAAGAGCTACAAATGTTTTTCTGCTGTAGTTGATAGTGAGAATCCCAAAGGCCTTTTTAACCCAGATCCTTTGATTTATGACCTATCTTCTTATCCTTCTGTATTGTGTATTCTTCTATAATTTACTTCTGTAAGTTCCTTCAGAGACTACTGAAATGAGAACATACACATATTATAGATACAGATATACATATACATACACATACATACAAACATACAAACGTATCAGTCCTCCAGCCTCAGTCTCCCAAGTGCTGGGATTAGAGGTGTGCACCACCACACTGGATTGCTTATATATTTTTAAATATCACCTTCTTCCACTTGTCCCTTAGCAAACTTTTATTTGTTTATCTCTTTGGAAGTCTTTTCATCTTTTGTTTTCCTTTTTGTTATTTCTCTCTTCCAATCTTGAAATTTTCCTGCTCTCTAAAGAGCTTGGAGAGACATTCTGGGAGGACCTCCTCCCTTCTCCTTCATCCAGAGGAGCAAACTGCACTTGTGGAGTGTGTAATTAGTCCACAGCCAAATCCTGCAGGTTTCTACAGCACCGCCGCAAAGCTCTAAGTAGGCCAGTAGACTAGCGTGGCTCACCTAAGATGCTCTAACCACTTCTGGGGACACTGCTGCTTTCCAGCCTTGATTAAAAAGCTGAGGGAGAGAACCACCATCCACTGAGTGCAGAGCCCTGCACGGAGACCTGCCTCTGCAGGACTGCTGTCATTACAGGGATGAGCTCCCGGTTCGCTGAAGAGCCCCATCCCTCCCTCGCACATCCCTGTGGGTCCTCGAGCTGTATATGCACGACACAAGAAACTTCCTGCTCACCAGAGTCTCCACCTGCTTCCTGCACCTGTTTTCTTGGGTTCCTGATCCAAGGGGAAAGAAAAGATGATTCAACCTTGCATGTATGTTTATCCTGCTGGTAGAATGTCATTAAATATGGAAACTCATGCAAGTAGAATGCCAAAGAAATGGATCACTGGCTTGACAATTCCCCTGGACTCACTGCCTTGGTGGTTAAGCAGCTTGGTTCTTCAAAAAAGACATTTTCAGGACCCAGAAAAATAGAGGGGAGCATAAAGTCATGACCTGTGGCTGGTGTGAGCAGAGTAGCAGGTGTAAGAGCCCTGATTTCACAGCAATAACTTCTAAAAATCTCCTATTCACAGCAACTATAAGAGGTAGTTTTTACACCTTCTTAATCTTCCGACAATCCTGCAAGCTATTTCCTCCATTTTATGCACAAAGATAGTGAAGATTCTGGTAAAGACCATGGACTATCTTTAGAGTGGTTTCACTATTGGTGATTACTTGTTGAAAATGTTTTAACATTTGAATAAGTCCCCTAAGAAGCTGCAGATTGAGAGATGAGCCTGACCTTAAGTTTAGGTCTTCGAGGTTAGAGACCACTCTTTCCTGCCATGCAGTTAACAATTGGAAGAAACCTTCCTCTGTCTCTGTCTCTGTCTCTCTCTGTCTCTGTCTCTCTCTCTCTCTCTCTCTCTCTCTGGCCCTAATGCTTCTTCCCAGGGTGAGCCTGACATGCTGGGTCAGCTGCACCTATGAAGACATCCAAAACATTACAGTGGCCCCAGTTTTATCATGGTGACTGTAAAGACAATAGACAGTACTTTCCAACCACAGGGCACTTGAACTAGAATGATCTTAGAAGATCTGCTCTGGGCACTGGAAACAAGACAGAACAGAAGACGAAGTAGGTGAAGACTTTACCTTGTTTGCTTTTTTGAAATGTGTAAGCAGAAAAGTTCAGCATAAAACAACAGAGATAAAGGCCTCTATGTATTCTGTAATTGTTCCTTAATTTTACTGGATGCTTCCTGAGTATCTGGCCATTATTTGGATGCTATTCAATCCTTACAACAATGCTGTACAGTTGATGGGAGATTTAAGCCATCTTAACAAAAGGGGCTGAGGAGAGGCCCTATGTTCTCCTACCTCCTCCAATGCCGAGGGAGCACAGAAATGCAGCCCTAAAACAGTTACCTGCCCTCTGCGGGGAGGGAAGTGAGGAAGGGCTGCTCCGGGGGCTGAGGCTGAAGGCTGAGGAAAAGAGAAGAGAGGCTGATGGGGACTGTGCCAGGAAGAGGCAGACCCAGGGCCCAGAGCAGTCCAAAGGGCTCCGCAGGCCAGGGAAACAAGAACAGCCCTTTGTTGTACTTTGGTAAATTAAATTAAGATTACGTCAGAGTCCCAACTGCCAGAGGTGAGAGGCTCAGGACCTTACTTCAAACCTCCCTCCCCTTCCCTAGAGTGTACAAAAATGTCAGGAGTTGATACATTTTGAAGTGATATTAGGCAGAAAAGGTCCCCTAAGGCTCGTAGCAGAGTTGGCCATGGTTGTCCCTGATCCTCCATGGACACTGGAATTAGTCCCTCAGGATCCACGCAAGTTCAAAATCCACCCAGTGCTCCCGCCATCTGTCCAATGCTCCCATCCATCCAGTCTTTACCCCCCACCCAGTGTACCCACCGTCCATCCATCCAGTGCCTTCGCCTCCACCCACTGGCCCCATCCACCCAGTGGTCCTGATCCATCCAGTGCCCCACATTCGCCCAGTGTCCCTCACCATCTATTTAGTACCCCTCACCCTACCAGTGGTGGTGAACCTATGGCACGTATGGTGCCACTGAACACTCATTGAAAACTCTAAAAAGTTCCCCATCACTGCGTTATTCTGTGTCTTCCCATCTATGAAGTGGCCCCCACCATCTGCACTGCATCTGCCAACTTACTCCAGTGTTGCTACCGTTTTCTGCAGAGAAGTCTTTCTTGCATTGCGCCCTATCAGCCAAAATCGACTCAGCCAGATTTCTGTGTACTCTCCAATGTGCCATTGTCCTAATGTCATGATGCCACAGCTGGCCCAGGCATTTTCCCACTGTAGAATCTGCAGTCTCCTTCCCAGGAATCCAGTTGTCAGGGCACTTACCTCTTTGACTCCACTGAACGTTAGACACCCCAGCTTTTTCTCCCAGAAGTGTGTGTGAGAGGCTCTCAGAAGGCCCATCCCTCAGAAACATAAAGCCACTTTTGAAATAGTCTTGTTCACTTAATTCTGCTTCTTTTTTAAAAAAACAGGGCCTTAGTATGTAGTTCAGGTTGGACTTGAACTCACTATGTAACCCAGGCTGGCTTCAAACTCATGGTGACCCTCCTGCCTCCGCCTCTCAAATCCTAGGATTACAGCTGCATGTCGCCAAGCTTGGCTTCTTGTTTTTTAAAAGTAGATATTTAGTGACTATCTTGTGTATGCCAAGCATTACTCAGATGCTGTTCAGCCCTCACAACAATGCATTGCAGTTGATAATCTACACCTCATTTACTCCAGGTTATCCTACTAGAGCTGAGATTCAAATTCAGACAGGAAGTCCTCATGTTGGGGTTTGGGACAGCATATTCTGGCTTCAATGCTGCTAGCTTTTGTGTCCCACAGAATCAAAGGTGAAAAGGCAGGCTTCATCTGGACCAACCCCCTGCGGGTACGTACCACTGATACACTGTCCCCTCCCATATCACAGAGAGAAGGGGCACTTCTCATCACGGGAAGGTCTGGGACGGCACAGACTGAAACTTACTGTCCTTAAATTTCTGCTGGATGACCTGGCTCTGTTGCCCAGGACATCCCTTCTTCCTCAAAATAACAGTTCAGGGTTTGAACAGTAGTTTTCTTATCTTTCTACCTTTCTTTTGCAGCCTAATGGTCCTCAGTGTCTTCTATTCTTGTCAGTGGCTGGTTTCACTCTCTGCCTTCTCCTTCTGGTGTGAAGACGTGTCAACAACTGTCTGTGACATCACTGAGCATTTCTGTTGAGCAAATCCTCACCTCTTTCCAAGAGACTAGGGTGCCAAAACATTTGATGTTTGAGCAATATAGGAATATTCTTGAAAACCCACCTAGTGAGGAAGGAGACGTTTACCTGTAATTACCTCAGAGCAAAGGTTAAGCACTTTAGAATCTTGAAGACATTTTAAAAGATTATTTGAAAAATTTGCAAGAGGAGAAAACAGGAGAACATCTGTTCTTTAAAATCACTGTAAAATATTCATGCACAAACCAAGTACTGAATCTTTGAAGTCACTTGGCTATGTAAGTTCAGAAAGTCTCAGCTGGAAAGAAAGGAATTTCCCTGCGTGTACTTCCTCAATCTTTCTATCTTACAATTTTCTTTATAATGCTACACCTTTCCTCAGGGATTAGTGCCATGATATTTAAATAGAGGGTTTTTATAATAAGGATTTTTAAAAATAGATCTTTCTTGGCAAGTGAGAGAAGTTATTTTGGAACCGCTCTGGTCTCCGAGATAAACATTATGTAAAGGAGAGTTTGTGCCATGAACCCAGCTATCCAGCTGCAGGACTACCCTGCCCTCTAAATGGGATGTCACATGCATGAGCTTCATGCTAAGAAGGTCCTCCGAAGAATCCTGATGCCTGGACATTATGTGTCCTTTCTGGGCCCTGTGAGACTCTCCATTGAATGAGAGTCAGAGTGACTTTTTGGTAAGGTCAGGCTAAAATTCTCTTAAATACTGAAAGAGCCTCCAGCCCCCTTTTAATATTGGATGGCAGGATCTGGAAGCAGGGCTCAACTCTCCTGCAAGATGAGCTATTCCACATAATGAAATTTGTATGCCCGGTATGATTTCAAAATGCAGAAAACAAAAATGCCTAGTTAAATTAAAATTTCAGATAAACAATAAATAATTCCTAGTATGTTTCAGATACTGTGTTTCACCTGGCATTCCCTTGACCCAACTTTGTGTCAACAGCCCAATATTAATTTTCACTAAAAATCTTCATTATGTATAAGAGATTTAGCAAAACTGCTGGTCTATTTTTAAGCCCCTATTAAAAATATAACAAATTCTTTCTTGACAAAAGAAATATGTGCCAACTGAGGCATATGGCCGGTCTCACCCAATGTATGTGCCTCACGCGGAATTGGAATCCCAGCCTCCACTCATTTCCGAAGAGCTGATAATTAGGGGAAACCACAAAAGAGCACAAAGGAAAAAAACAGATGAAAAAGTAAAGAAATGATCTTAGCTCCCAAAGAACCATAAAGAGGTCATGGATCTTGTGATTTGCTCCTTGCTGTTTTCCCCCGCATCTGACACTCTTAAATACTTGCATGTTAATACTCAGATAGATGCATAGGTTACACTGACAGCCTCCGTCTCCAGCCTCTACACAGCGTCTCTAAGGCCTTTCAGACTTCACTGCTGCTACAGGCTCAGACATAAGGGACTGGAACATGTGTTCCCACAAGTGAATGAGTTTTGATTAAAAAATTTTTCTTCGCCCTCCATGAGACTCCACTTCCTACTTTTAAGAGATAAAATACCCTGACATATATTTTATGAGAATTCGTGTAGCTGTTTCAGGCACAAGCATTCATGAGGAAACTTTCAGAAATATTGACCATCAGCAGTTGTACCCCAACCCCATGACATAACTCCCTGTAAAAGGGAGACACTCTGTGTTGAAATGGGATGCTCAGTAAAAGTCCCGGATAAACAAACCTCAGCGAAATACATGGAGCAAAGTAGAAACAGGTAGGACAGGACGGGACGGGACAGGATGGGACAGGATGGGATGGGACAGGATGGGACAGGGTGGGAGAGAAAAATGGAACTAGAAATCCTAAAGGGAATTATGATTTTTTAAAATGTCAGATATCACAGTTTCATTGCTGGTCATATGATATACTAAAAGCATTCTGGGTCATTTTGTGATAGTGTGACAGACAAGTATTTCTAAGCAAACTAGTAAAGTACTGAACAGAAAATTTGCCCCCAAATTAAACATCAGGGTAAATACTATGTAACTGGCTAAATAGAGATTCATTTACTAATTTTTTTATTTAAAAGAGAATAAAAGCCACTGAAAAGAAAAGCAAAAAGCAAAAGAGACAACAACAAACCCAAAACAATAACAATATAGGGTTTCAAAACAAGATGAGAGGAATTTAACGATGGTTGTTACAGTGCATATTGTTATCTTCGAAAGGACGTCTTAGACTACCAGATATAGACACACAAAGTTGATCCAATCATATGCGTATTAACTGTTCTTTTCCAAGAACTAACAGAATTAGTAGTATAGTCATCTTAGCTGTCTTATGCATATACACACAAATGTATGTCTTCTTCCTCTTCCCTTCCCTCTTCCCGTTCTTCTTGCCTCCTTTCCCTATCCCAGTTACTTTTCCTCTTTGAGTAGTTTCTCAGTCCTACACAACACTTATTGGAGATTTTGGATCTTACTTGCTCTTTCAGTCATTTTCTGTTCTTTTTTGAAAAGCCTGTGGAACCAAAGGCATTTTAAGTTTCAATCATTTGGGTTAAGCTCGTACTGTACCAGTTCCCTCTCCTAACCCTCCTTGATCTCCAAATTTGCAATCACTTGGAAACTTTGAAATCTATGAGATCAACTTTAAGAGATAAAACACTAGTCAGAAAAATACAAGTAACACATATTTCTTTCTGTATGAAGGAAATTATTTCCTTAGAAAAGAAACACAATCCCATTTTCCATGTATCTGACAGAGAAAGATTTTATTTTTATAAATCTAAATACACCTTTTAATGAGCTTTTGAGTTGTTCGGTTTACCCCAATGCACTGGGTAGCTTTATTAAGAAACTCAATCTGGATACTTTGTTTTCCAAAATTGATTGAAATAAATATAAATGGTAACTGGCCTCTAATTCAATTATATTTTAAATTTTAAAATGTGTTTCCTGTCCTGTACTAGAGATAAAATAGTTACTACACAGTGTCATTTAAAGAAGAAAACAAGTTCTTATAATCTGAATAAATTCCTCATCAACAAATGTGAAATTTCTTTAATAAAGCAAGTCTCTCTTTAAAATTGGTTTGTAGTTGTATTTGAAAATAAAAACACAAATTTTGAACTCCAAAGGCCTATTGAACAAGTTCATCTGATCAGTGTGAAGAACTAAATGATAGTGTATTTTGGGGGAAATACACTGTGTTATATCCTTAGTCAAATGTGAACACGAGGTGACATAGCCCAAAATACGTGTGCAGGTATAATTAAATATATCGGGAAGGGGTCACCTATTGAATATTGCAAGTCAATTCATCAATTTCCTTGTGATTTTCTCTAAGGCTAAAACACAGTTTCTTCAGCTACCCCCCATTTGTTGGGATGTCACATACCCTCATTCTTTGTCCATACCTGAGCATGCCTGGGCTTGGAAATAGCCAATTTGTGATGTCCCCCCCAAACCTGGCCACCCAACAACAGAAAGGTGAAGATCCTCCTGCATACTGCATAATGCCACTTTATTTGCACCATACTATTAACAACACAAGATAGCTGCACAAAGGCTTTATTTTACCTCGTGACTTATTACTGAATAAGTCTGGAAGTTCATGTGTCAAGATAACATCTTAAAGTCTTTCAATATTTTCTTCTTCCTTCTTTGAACACCAAGTATGTCCTTTTCATCCCAGGGCTCATTGCCTTGAGGAGAATAACGACTGGTAAAGCTAGACTGAGAAGAGAGAGATATCAGTCCAAGTATTAACCAAAGGAGGATCTGAACCAAACTAGGATCTTAAAATTTAAAACGGAGAATTTCATTTCCCAAAGCAAACTTTAAATGAGATAAGCAGAGAGAGAGAAACAGAGAGACAGCGAGACAGAGACAGAGAAAGAGGCAAAGATTTGTGGGATGGCTTTGCTCCTAGTGCTTGTCATAAATCTTTGAGCAGGTAGAATGTAAGAAATAAATAAAAAGCAAGAAAAAACCTAGTTCCTGAGACTGGAGGAGAATGTTGGCGAAGGACAGAAAAAACAAGCGAGTCGAGGCAAACTTGGAGCGCTTTCTTGCTCATACACACACACACCCCGGAGTCAGTTCTCTTTCCGCACCCTTGGTCTGTTCTCTGGGACTACGCAGATTTCTTTTCCCCCTTAATGGCTTATTTTTACTTTCTTCATAGCATATTTGATAACGGAAGTTCTTGGTTATAATATAATCCAATTTCTACTCTTTTCCTTCCTGCTAGTGCCATGTCCATCCTAACGTCTGAGAACTCTGTCTGTTCTAAATTTGTTAACATGCTTTCTTACATTATCCTCTAGAAGCTTTAAAACTTTCACTGTAATATTTACAGCTATAATCCGCGTGGAGCTGGTTTTACACGAGGTGTGAAGTAACCAGATTTCTACTTTACTCATATGCATACACGATTGACCCAGAATCATTCCCTGAAGAAACCAGTCTTTCCTCATTATATTATAATGTTTCTTTTATCATAAAAAAGTGATTGTGCATTTGTTAGTCTATCATTGTACTTTCCATTGTATCCCACTAGTTTTTTATCTCTCTCTGTACAACACCATACTTTTATAATTGCTGCAGCTTTGATCTGGTAGTATATAGTCTTCCAATTTTGTTCTTTAAGATTGCTTTGAGTATTCTTGACCCTCTGCATTGCCATGTAACTGGAAGCAGCTTGTTAATTTACACACACACACACACACACACACACACACTGCTAATTTGGTTTAATTGACTAAGCTTATAATAATCTATAAATTAATTTGAGAGAACTGATAATAGAGTCTTCTAACCCCTGAATGTGGCATGGCCTCCGTTTGCTCGGTTTGTCTTATACCAAATGCTTCAGTAGATAAAGCAATGCTTTGAAAGAAAAAGCAACGCAGAGCATCAGGTTGTGTCAATGAATTTTGCTTCTTTCATGGATCTTGACCCCTCAAGTCCAGGATGCTCAATACCTCATCAGGGACTTCAAACAGTATTCTCTCCTGGTTTTTCTTGACAAAGGACCAATCTGATATAAGCTAGTCCACCAAAGTGGGAGTGAGTGAAAATAAGGCCTGAGTTCAAATCCCAGTTTTTCTACGCACAGTATTTGTGACTGTGGTAGGACTCAATTTCCTCTAAAAATATCAGATTAAAGATACAGAAGGAGAAGATGATGAAGTGCATTTTGAAATGACTCTTCTTCTGAAAGAAGGATTCCTGGAAGAGAAGATGAATAACACAGGAAGTTCATGTAATGTGACAGAGTCTATATGTTCTCTACCCATGAGGCCCTGAGCTACAAGATGCCGTTATTCTCAGCTCGCATATGAAGACACTAAGAACTACAGAGTAACTTGGCCCCGGTCTTGTGAGTAGTACCAGTAAGTGGTGGAGCCTGGATTTCAACCCAGGCAGACTGATTTAGGGTGTCTGCTTCTAATCAGAGACACGGACGACAGAGTTCACCCTTTATTCTGTATTCACTAGAGAACTATCAGCCTTTCTTTAGATTGGCATCGTATATGACTGAAGAAGGTCATTCTGACCATGTGTGACGAATGGCATAATTATGTCTCTTGACATAGTTTTTTGTTTAGATTTTTATGTTCTTGTCCAGTATTGTTTAAACAAGCAACGCAAAATACTTCTCAGATGAAGAGATACAAACAGCCAATAAATACGTGGAAAAATGTTTAACATCACCAGCCATTCCAGAAATGCAGATTAAAACACCACTGAGATACCATCTCACTCCAGAAACAATGGCCAACGATAAGAAATGTACTAATAACAAACACTGGCCAGGGTATGAAGAGGGAAAAAAACTCTCTCCATTGTTGGTATAACTGTAAACGGATGCAACTATGGAAATCAACGTGGAGATTCCTCAGAACAGAAATTTCATTTGACTGAGCTCTTCCCCTTCTAGGTGTCTTCCCACAAGCGTTAAAGATACCATACTGCAGTGATGTGTGCATACTCACATTTATACAGGCAAAATTTATAATAGCTGAATTTTAAAGCAGTCTATATGTCCATCAACAGATTAGTGGATAAAGAAAATGTATTTATATGCATAATGGAGTATCACTCTGCCATAAACAAGGATAAATAGGGCATTTTTAGGAACAGGGATGCACACTGAGAACGCAATGGTAGGTGAAGTAACTCAGACACACAAGCTTAAATATTCCTTTTTTTTTTTTTTTTCTTATACAAAAAAAAACTCAGGGGCCGGGGATTTAGCTCAGCACCCTAAGCACTGCCTGGCAAGCACGAGGTCGTGAGTTCAATCCCCAGTACCAAAAACAAACAAACAAAAAAACCTCAATATACACAATATTAAGTAAAAACAGACAATAAGAAGAGAGAGAAAGGTATTGTAATCCAGCCTGGACAGTGTATGCAAAAGTGTATCATTACTTAGAAAATTGTCTTACATATGGTATATGTTCTTTGGTCTATTAGTCTGTTTTCAATGTGTATACATGATAATTAGCTTTATAAGGTTTTATAGATAAAAAAATGAACCTACTGCTGGAAAAATAAAAATGGTTGAATGGAATGGGAAAAGACTGAAATATGTTAGGTATGTGTACTGATTCCTTAACGTGAATGTAATCATTGTGAACTATAAACATGTACTAACAAAGGTCAAAAAATACAAGCAAAAAACTTTAAATTCCTACAATTTATCACTTCATGCATCCAAATACCACTGCCCAACTGAATAGAAACATTACCCATTTTCTGGACTTTTATCTTTCTGTCTTAAGTTTCTGACTGCATATTTCTTCTCTCTCCTAACCCCCTATATCTTGAGAAATGATCCTGAGACTTATCATTACATCTTCTTTATATATTTGTCTTTCTCTATGACCTATTTCTACATGTTTGAAATTGCCAGTTAGCTATGTTGTTTTTACATTTATTATTATTACTTTTTAATTACTGTAAAAAAAAATCTCTCCACAGCATAATCTCGTCAATATTTCTGTGCATTGCTTCTGCTGGCATGGGGTATTTTAGATGCTCCATTTTTAATAAATTATTTTAATTTCTCTGGTTGTGCAAATGGTATGCATTTTAAGGTTATTTTTATGGGAACATCATCTTTTTGTGATTAATTCTTAATCTATTCTTAGATTTCCTCCTTCCTCGTTGTCATCTTATCCCATTTGTTCTTTTCATTAAAACCTCATCTTCGTCTGCCTTTTGGCAGAGATGGCTTAGCTTTGCATATTCTAAGTAGGTGATATTATCTTATGTTATTTCTTACATACTTAAACAGTGCATAAATTTATCACTTCTAAGCAACTGGGCCAATATTGTTAACTTCTTATTTTTTAGACTCCTATTGTCTTAGACTTGATGTTGAAACCCTCTGTTAACTCACGGCAATGATTGTACTATGTGTCACTTAATTTGCTTGTTTCTTAGTATGTTTACCATACTTGCGAATTAGTAGCCTTTTGGCTCTGTTATTAAACTGAACTCTTAAATAAGTGGATAGAACTGTCAATGTGATTGTGTGTATCCTGCTATAATAATGATGGTAACAATTAAAAGAGCAGTACTGACTTGGAGCATTTAAAATATGCTGGCTCTGTGCTAAGAATTCCGCATTTAGTATCTCAGGGAAACCTATATCATGACAACACTAACCCAGACACCAAGCGACAGAGTGCAATTCAAACCCAAGTCTTCTCCGAAGCCTGTGCTCTGTTACAGTTAACATTAGCATCATGTGACCCAGCTGACTTTCAATAATGCTGGAAAGTATATAAACACACTTAGGATAGCTAAGATGATTGTACTACGAACTCTATAAGTTCTTGGAACAAAATAGTTAACATTCATAGGATTGGAACAATTGTGCATATTATTGTATAGTGATCTGAGGAATTTTTGAAGGTCATCATGTAAAATAACTACCCTAGTCATGCTCTTACCACCTTGTTTGGAAGGCCTATACTGTCAGTGTTTGGGGCTCTTTGCTATTGTTGTTTACATGTCTTTTTCATTTTGTGTTTTTTTCTAGGAATTTGTATTGTTTCATCTTGGTTTGTTCTAGATTTCCCTCCAATATAGAAAGGATAGGGCTGGGAGTTTAGCTCAGTGGTGTAAGTGCCTGCTTGGCAAACACAAGGTTGTGAGTTCAAACCCAGTACCAGGAAAGAAAGAAAGAAAGAAAGAAAGAAAGAAAGAAAGAAAGAAAGAAAGAAAGAAAGAGAAGGAAGGAAGGAAGGAAGGAAGGAAGGAAGGAAGGAAGGAAGGAAGAATAGGTGTACATGTAGAGACTCATGCATGCGTAGACCTTCTAAAAAGTTTATGAGAATCGATTATATAATGCACAATGAAATGAACAGCTACTTTGAAGAAAAAGAGACACTTTGCTGATTCCGTAGCATCATGATGTGAAGTCCAGCAATACTATTATTTTTTGTTCAGAGTTATTTTAATCTGCTTTGTTTTGTTTAACTTCAACATATGTGAAAGGTATGGACAGCTATTTTGAAGAGAATGAGAGACATTATGGTAACTATCATTGACTTCCGTATTGTCTGATCTTGAAGACCTAAAATGCCTTTATCATCCTGTTCTGATCAGTTCTATACTATTTTATTTTGTGTGAATTCCTCATATGTGAAGATATGGGTGACCATTTGGAAGAAAACAAGAGACAATATGATAGACAGTAAAGATCAGTGGTTGTCTTGCTTTGAAACCTGTGTCTCTTACATTGTTATCTTATGATCTGTTTTGTTCTGTTTTGTTACGTTTAATTTTACCCTCTTTAAAAATAAAAAAAATGCTGAAAATTTGGTTGAGCCCAACCTCTATGGTCTTTGGCTTCAATAGTGACTTTCTATTGTTTTGGTTTTTTTGGGAGGGTGGGGGATTATGTCATAAAAAACCTTCTAGCATTTCTTTCCAGCATATACAAAATACCTGGTGAGAATTTTATAGCAAGAATTGAAATAAAAATTCATAGTTTCAGGTCACACCTGAATTGTACTTTAAAATCCCCAGAATGTAGACTTCCTCAGGTTCCAAATAATTTCTGACATTTTTCAGCTATACATACTTGGCTTTTCTTTAAATGTTTCCTGGTTCTGTTTGGCATGAAGGTACCTGAAGATTTAGTTAACCATGGAGACAGTTATTATTTGTCATGGCTTTATGGAAGCTTATATTCTACATTCTGGAAGCAAAGGATATAACACATGTGCTCTCAGCCCTGGGCTTGGCCTATCAAAGGATGCACACACAAGCCCCCAAGCAGACTACAGCAGTTCTCCCATATCTGAAGTTTAGTTTTCTTCAGTTACATGTGGTCAACCATGGTCCAAAAAATATTAAATGGAAAGTTCCAGAAAGAAACAGCATTTAAATTGCATACTATTATGAGGAGGAGGATGAAATCTTGCGTCTTCTTGCTTTGGCCTATCCAGGACATGAATCATCCCTTTGCCAAGAGTATCCATGCTGTATATGTTACCCACTCATTAGTCACTTAGCTGCTGTCTCCTTTATGAGCTCATCTGATGCAATATCAAAGTGCTTGTGTTGAAAAGATTCTTGTTTTATTTAGCAATATCCCCAAAGCTCAGGAATAGTGATGCAAAGAAAGTGCCAGGGCATAAAGCATGGCAGGATAGATTAACTTGAGTACTGTGTGGCAGTGCTGCAAGGTACACAGGAAGAACATAGCACATAAGGGTCCAGTACTATGAGTAATTTCAGAGGGCCACCGGAGGTCTTGGAACGTATCTGACACTAATAGGCAGGAACCACCGTACAGGAAGTGATAACCCAGGCCTAGGTCTCCCAAGCAGAGGTCACACCGCGTCTGCATCCACAGCTTGGCATCTCCTACGGTTCATTACAGCCTGCTTCTAGCCACACCCTGGATGCTTAAAAAGAAAAACCTCTTCTTATTGCCACAGAGCCCTCAAAGCTGAGCATCAAACGCTGATAATTGCCAAATTCTATGCTCCTGGTTCAGGTCAATCATTGTATTCTATCAACATGATTGTGAATTTCTGAAACACAGAAATTTTAGCCATAACTCCCGCTCCTGTTTCATCTTCAAAACTGACATTTCCCACATCTTCATGCTGATTTTGCCTACACTACAGAATAGGTCCTAAGATGGAATTTAGAGTCACAGATTCATGTTATCTACAGGCTAGGAATGAACAAGTTAGGGATTCACTTATGCTTTAGAAAAATCATACCACTTTTTTTTTTAAAAAAATTCTCCTTGTGACTTGTTCATACAAAGACATAAAAATCTGGCAGTTCCTCTCTGCCAGTCCACAGATATAACAAAAAGAAGCAGGATTAATTTGATCAATCTTAGGAAAACTGGCTGACCTGGTAACCACAGTGTGGGTTCTTACAGGTGATCATGCCGGTCCACTGTTGTACAAGTGTGTCAGCTTAGCTTCTTACTACCCGGAAAGCTGTCATGCTATAGTGGAGCCACCAGAGAGTTTCGATTTTATTTAGTTATTCCTCCACATTGACCTGTGTGAGTTTAATTCCTAAGTCATCAACCCACTCTGGTAAAATGTTTTATAAACCTCAGCTTTCTCTCATGCTGTAAAGAGTTCTCAGCCACTAAAGGAAACAGTTCAGGCCAGGTGTGCAGTGCCCAGGCCCCTGAACCGGCCCGTTATCTCACCACATCTTCGTTTCTCACCTCCTGTTTTATATTGTCCAGCCTCTTCCATTCTTTACTTTTCAAGTTTACATGCTCTTTGGGACGTGTAGACCTTTACCTTTCCCAGGACCACCGAGCTCACTTCCCTCTACTTTCCTAGTACACCAAGGTGGCATTTGATTAGGTGGGGAGACTTGATCTACTCCCATCTCCCCTTTCATCCTGGCTTCCAGGCCTCTTAATCGCAGTTATCCAAGGCTTTCAATTATATCCTTCTTCTGGTAGGGAGACTGGACACACATGGAAAAGAGCGGTTTTGTTCTCTCTGGTTTGCGTATTGTTGTGGACTGTCCACCCCCACTCTAACCCCAGCCACTATGTGGGCTTGACAGATAGGATTTCTCATGTCACCTGCTAATCTCTTTCCCCAAGAGAGGTGGTGCCTGTCCTGTTAATTCTGGGCTGGGCTGTTAGGCCACTGGGTTCCCAGGAATGCAGGCCTCTGGGGGAATAGATGCACTCGGCTGCTCTGCCCTTTCCAGCCCTCTCCCTGCTGTGCTCCAAGAGAAATGAATTCTATGCCTTGGGCTCAGATTCCAGGCCCTTGTCTGGGACCTGTTAACTGTAGAAAGGTGTTTCAGAAGAGGTCAGGTGCGTTCAGTGTGGTACGGCTGAGTGTTTCAGAAGAGGTCAGGTTCAGTGTGGTACGGCTGTAGACTCTTGAGTGTTTCAAATATATGACTACTAGAGTGTGGCTCACCCCATGCTGTTCATTCTCTTTCAATATATCTCAGTCTCTTTGAATTTCTCTCTCTTCCTCCTCCTCCTCCTCCTCCTTTTCCCTCCTTCCTAAGTCTTGTGTTCTTTCCCTTTCTCCTCCTAGGCTGGCAGTAATTTTCAGTTTGCCAGTTGTTCTAAGGTCCTTTTACAATTCCGTGATGTTTCTGATAGGTTTAAAAATGGGTTGAATCAAAAATCTTTCTGTTTCTGAAGCCCTCAGATATGCTTTGTGAATAATTTCTTTCCCCTTCCCGTCTGCTTCCATTTTACTCCATCTTATAATAGTAATTACTAACAATGACATGTGAGATGCCTTTTTTTCATACAGTCACCTTTTCCCCTTTCCTGAATTATTATGTGAACTAAACCACCATTTTGTTTTCTTTTTTCCTTTAGGGATTTGCTTGCCTTGCAACTCAGCACCCCTCGCAACCTCAATGCTTTTTAAGAGTTCTATTTTTATAGGGGGAAAATCCACACAGTTGAGTACAAAGGCATTACAATTATAATTCACTCTAACCAGCTCTTTGCCACTTTTGCCATTTAGAGTTGGGTACTGAGGCTAAGTCCGTGATTCCTATCTCATGGGTCTTCTTTGCATTTTAGACCAAAAGACTCAGGAGCATCCTCATCCCCTGAGTGCAGAGCAGTAAAGGGAGAGGGAGTACTACAGTGCCCGTCCAGGGCTGGGAGGAAAACAGTTCTATGAATAGTCATCTGAAAACCCGTGTATAGGAGCCGTGTGTGATAAGGTGAAGAAGAAAAAACAGCACTTGGTTACCCTAAGGGATGTTTCTAGCTCATGAATAAGCAAATCAAAATGAGAGTCATAATCATCAAAATAACCTGCAGGCACAACAGACTCTAGTTTGGGGAACCCTCAGATTTCTCCTTGAAACATGCAGATACCATTTTCAAGACACAAACACTGCCTAGGAAAACTTCAGTGGTGGAAACTTAATGGGAGGATGTATTAGCATCTCTCTCTCTCTCTCTCTCTCTCTCTCTCTCTCTCTCTCTCTCCCTCTCCCTCTCCCTCTCCCTCACCATCAGTTTTTTCCTTCTCCATCTCTTTCTTCCTCTCCCTCTCCTGTCACATTCCCCTAAGCACAGTCTTTTCTGACAATGATTAACACCTAGTAGAAATTTCTCCACCAGGAAACCTTTGCCTCTAGCTGGTTAAATAAAGACAGCAAATGTACCCTGCTCAAAGCATAAGGCTTTGGTTGCCATAAAAAACTACCAAAAGGCCAGTTTTCTCAGAAAGGAACTAGTAAATGACAAGCTAAAGGTTGTATAAGGAAACAAGTGAGGATATGAATAATCACCCAAGAAAACTAACCAACTAATTTTAACTCAGGAAGGGGTTAAGAGGCTTTGTACATTTTTACTGGTACTTCTGTCTTTTAACCCCACACCTTTTGCTTTGATGTATGAGGCTGAGTTTTGAAAGTTAATGTTTGACCATCTTTTCTCATAAAATAGCTATTTACCAGTTTGGATCTAATGCTTATTACTTGAAACATCATTAGCACCCTCTGCCATTTTTTTTGTATGCAAATCCTACTGAGTCTTAAAAGCAAGTGCAGTCCAAGCAAATGATAGTGTGCCACAAAATCTTCCCTGAGTCTCCCAGGTAAAAGGAGCCAGGTTTTTGCTTCGGTCTTTGCATATCGTTTGTTGGTTTGTCCTGGCCCTAGTCACTGTCCACATGGTATTGTAGGAATTCTCCTACAGCACTGATCTCAACTTTTAATCAGGAAGTTCATTTTTTAACCTACCTTTCCCCTCTCCAAGCCCTCCTAGTCCAGTGACGTCAGTGGTGGCTTGCACGCCCCAGCAGACTGTTTGATATCATTGAAAAACTCTAGAAGTCTTGCCATCACGGTCAGTTTTACATCTGGCATAGGAGATTATTAGCAAAATGGTAGGTGGGGTAGGGAGTACTGTTTTCTTTTGTGGCAAATAGTTTCAGATTCACTTAAAGTTACCAAGTCTCAGACCTTGACATAAGATTACTCTCATGGGTCCAATCCAATCACAGGAGCCCTTCAAGGACTTTTAAAGGGGAAGAAGCAGCCAAAGAAGGAACCGATTGATCCAACGTGAGACAGATTCAACCTGCTGGTGCTGACTTTGACGATGGAAAGAAGAGTCGTGAGCCAGGAAATCCAGGCAGCCTCTAGAAACCGGAAAAGGGCCTCTCCCAGGGATGCAGAAGGAACACAGCCTTGCTCACACCATGACCTTAGCCAGGTGAGCCCCTGACTTCTGACCTACAGAACCAAAAGGCAGTAAGCACATATCACCTTAGCCACTGTGTTTGAGGTCATTATGATAAACAGCAAGAAGAAACCAGAAGTTTAATAAATATCCATTTATTCATTATGGTAATTTTAATCATTTTTATTTTAGAACAGTATTTACATCAACTCAAATTTCACAGGATCTCACATTTAGAAGTATTTTGATGATACCTGAAGATGAGTAGAGCTATGAAACTTCCTTTTTATAAAATCAAATTGAAAGCAATTTTTTAAATGTTCAAGAAAAGAGAAAAGGTCACACGTAACCCCGTTGAGATGCAACTGCACCCATTTTTCCTTCCTTTCCACTCTTGAGCATAAGTGAACGGGGTCTTATTTTTAAAGTCATGACAAAATATAATGCTATACTCTCTCATGTTTAATATTGTACAATAATTACATCTCACAGTTCTATGTGGCTCTCAAAATCATCACTACAGCCTCAATGAGCGGGGCAGGCAGTAGAATGAAGAAGAAAAGTAGACAAACAAAGGCAGAAAAATAGCATAGCAGAAATGAGGCAAAGAAGGATGGCTAGAATCTCTAACATAGATGGCCTTGATACGCTATATTGTTAATAGTGCACCAGAATTTAAAACCCACATTACTCACACTACTCTGCTTAGATGTATTACATTCTGTTTCAGTCCTGCTGCCTGTACTAGATTTGAGGGCACAGACAACAATCCTGAAAATAACAGGTTATAGTACAGTAATCATCCTTAATTTCCTATTAACTTAATCTAAAGCTCTGTAAAACCTACACTGTTTTACCATGACTGGTCGTAATCGAATCTGGTTTGTTGGATCGCTGTTCTGTATTGATAGATTTTATTCAAAGCTGTTATGATTGATAGTATCAAGTCTGAGAGTATAGGCAACTGCACTCAAGATGACAAGAGTCACTAGAATATCCACTCTAGTTTGATTATTACCTGCCTTTGAAGTTTTATACTGTCTACAATGTTTTATTTTTTACTAATATTGTTATGTACTGCTATATTCAATTATACTGCTATATTCAATTATGCCTGATGATACGGACAATTCTATTGAAGATAATAAGAATCAACACAGTAATCATTGTAGATCACATTGTACTGTGGTTTTATATGACTTTTTGGTTTCATGTTTTTATAGGAATTTGTTTTGTTTTGTCTGGCTAAGTTTTGTTTTTCCCTCTAATACAGAAAGGATAGAAATACATGTAAAGACTCATGCATGTGTAGCTGTTTACAGTCTCACTGTTTGAATATCTACTTTGTATGCTTTACTTTTGTAACTTGAACAACTATTTCTAAGAGGACAATATGTAATTTATCAACTAGTGATTTCTTACTGTTTATCTTTTTTTTTTTTTGACATTCTGTATTGTCTCTACCCTTTACCTTTTTTTTTTTTCTCTTTAAATCATTACTACAATAAAAGCTTTATATTCCATTGGGGACAAAGTACCAGAATTTCCATCTATTCTACTCTGAGTCAAAGTCTTTTCTTTTTTTATATTTAGAGAATACATCACAATTAATTCTTATCTTCATTTAGGCTTTTGTTCCTGTTGAATTATCTACCTAGCAGATTTGCATAGCTGAGATAACTAAAGAAAGGGTCAGGGTGACAGTTGGAGACCTTGAAGGATGTCCCCAGAGGGGAGGCGCTGGCCACTCCCACAGCTATGCTTGTCAGCACTTGGGGTTCATTGCAGCTGTCTGGGTCATGGGGTTTAGACTATGGCTGCTACTCAGGATTAACATTTAGCAACGCTTCTTACTTCATTAGTTATCAAAATGCGCTTATAGATTTTGTTCATTTACCTACTAGACACTTGATCATTTTCCTGTAAACACTTTTAAAACACTCTTTATATTATGTAAATTTTAATTTTGTCAAATTTATGTAGCACCTATGATCTATGATCTAGTTTGCTTTTAAATTTTAGCTGTGGGTTGGTTTGTCTATTTGTGCAAAGTCCTTAAAACTAAACCAAACCAAAGCATCAACAAATTGAAACAACTCACATGATGCCTAAACTCTGTGATGCAGCCTAGGTAATTCAGAGTAAATTGTGAAGTGTGGAGTTGAATGTTGTATGAATAATTTGTTATGGCAGCTTTAAATTTCAGTCTGATGACATATTATATCGTTTATAACATTAATAGCAATTTATTATTTGTGACAGAATCTCTGTAGCTCACTTAATTTTCTTTTATCTCCTGACAAAGCTATGATTTGAAAATGAGCGAAATCAACCTTAAAATTAGATCAATTCAAGAAAAACTAACCTCTATGTTTTTCTTAGCATTTTTCCTGATTACAAAATAGTGTACATTTATTTCACAAAAATTAGAAATGACAGATAATAATTTAAAAATAAATAAATTTCAACCATGATCTCATCATCCAGAAATACCTTCTGTTCTGCTTATTTTTCCAACTGTGCATGTGACTGTAAAAATAATTTAATAAGATTTTGATTATATTCTTTTGCATCATACTGTTACCTAATTTTTTAGAGAACATTTCCATTGTATTAAATACTTTTGAAACAATTGTACAATTGAATAACATAGAATTATACATATCAATGAGCTAACTAGGCTCGGTCTTCAAAGTAGCTCAAACCCTTTCATTCCTTAATAAAAGAATAAGTCCAATTTTTCTGCCTTTGATTCTAGATCAAGTTCACAGAACCTTCTGAGAGCAGTCAAAACAGGAAAAGAGGCCTTTTGTTAAGAACCAAAGCTCTCCCTGTGCCACTCCACGCCACACACCCTACAAGACCTGTCCACCTCCTGAAAGTCCACGCACGTTGTGTTCCAATGCACTGCTTATTTTTAGGTGATGTTTGCTGCCTGTTTCTGCAGCTGTTTGTAATCACAAGCCTTGGGCACCACTTCTCAAAGAAATCCTGGCAGAGACACAGGTGCGAAGAAGGAGGAGAGAAGGCACATGTCGGAGCCATCCCGACATCATCTTAACAGAAGGGAACTTCTCCGCAGAGAAGGTCACATTCTCTGCACTGTGACAAAAGGGGAAGAGGACACAGGATGAGGCAAACCTTGGTTTGTGCCCCCATCCTGCCTTTTACTTGCCGGCTGGGTGACTTTGAAGAAGCCACCTCACTGAGTTTCAGTCATCTCTGTGTGACAGTTAAGTATATCACTAAGTTACCAGGATGAACTGATTACATAAAACTGCTTTGTGAACTATACTGACCATTTTTGCACTTTGAATAATGGAAAAAGGAAAATCTGGGGTGGCCTTCTTGTGTCTCGATTACTTATCAACTATAATTCCACAAGTATATCAATGACAAAACACTACAACTTTATCTGTGCAATGCTATGAAAATTAGATAATTCAGAATGAACCCAAAGGTTCTGAAAATTTAAGGTAGCTCTGACATCGATAGCAAATTCCCAGACTTTCAAGGCTCAGCGCCACTGAAGTTTTGTAACAGGTGTGAACAAGCCACGCAGGTGTGAACTGTTGAGGGACAGCTTTCCAGCGACCAAGGCTGTCTGCATTACAGCTCCCTCTACAACTTGTAAGACTTCAGGAAGCTCTCCATCCAATCAGCGGATCAGGAAAACAGGAAAGAGGCGGCATATGCTCAGTTCTTAACCACCACAGCCAAAAAGTGACATTCATCAGTTTCACTACCATTCCCCTGGCAAGAATCAGTTTCATAGCACACCTTACTTACAGAGAAGCTAAAAAAACACAGACTAGGTTTGGTGAGCAATTACCCAGCCATATATATTAATATAATAACAGGGAAAAAAAGAAGCCAATATAAATGCTAAGTTTGAGCAATACCTCAAGCTCTGAGCTGAAAGTGAATCCAAGAGTTCTCTTTGTGATGTTTCCAGTATACACTTGTAGTCTTGTTTACAGGCTACATTTGCTTACATGTTTATTCACTGGTTCTTCATTTTATTCATTCAAGAAATTTTTGCCAAGCATATACACTGAGCAAGTAACCTATTCGTCTCTAAAGACCTGGGGCACCCTTGGCTCTGGTAAGGATGCCCATGCGTGCTTCCCTCTCAGGCAGGCTGAGAGGCTGCAGGCTGTCAGAGGAGACCTGCTAGTCCCAAATTCTTTTGCTTCATTCTAACATGAAACACAGATTCTGAAGCTGGCTGCTGGGTCAGAACTGGCCTCTGTCATGGATTAGCGGGGTGGCCTTGGACAAGTGACTCAGACTTCTGGACCTGAGCTTTCTCATCTGTGAGTGGAAGCTGAATCAGAAGAGACTGCACCGCTCCTAGCACAGGGACTGGCATCCACAGGTGCCCCACACATCACCCCTGCAACCGTCACCCCACGCCCCTCCGCAATCCACCCACACTGACACAGATCTGTAACAACTGGAATGCACAGGACGGAAAGTTGGGCAAAGAATTTGCTGTTCAGATAAATAACTTTCCCTCAATTCACTGGCTGTGAAAGCTGCCAGGGAGGATGTGCGAAGTGTGATTATTTTGATGATGGAAAATTGGAAAGAGAACTTTCTAAATCATGGCTTGCCAATCCTTTTTGTAGACAAATATAATATTAATAGATATTTATTACATGATAATTAAACCCCTTTTCATGAAAAAAAAATGTTCAACTGGAGTTTTTTTTTAATGTGTCCCCTGTCATTTAATTGCCACAGTGGCCCTGTGAAGTGGGCACGATTATCCCCTATCTTACAGAGTAAACAACAGTAACAATCAAACCAAGAATCAAAGGGACTGACATTTGCCCGAAGTTACACAGCTGGTAAATAGCAGGTCAGGATGTGAATCCAAGCCTCTCCAGCTGCACGCAGGTCTTTGCTCTGCCCACTGGGCACATTGTCTTGCAGGCTCCTTTCATGAGGATCTTTCTTGGACATAACAGAAAAGAATAGTGGTATTCACTTAACACTTGATTATTTTCAAATGCTGTGCTCCCAGTTGATCACCCTGCAAAATAAGCAGAGTAGAGATTCTTCTCTGCATTTGACCATGAGGAGAAAGTCAGGCCCACAACCTATTTCCTTCCACAGTTATTAGTACATAGTATGCATTGCTTATTTAGCGCCCTCAGCCAGATGCTTTTATGATGCCAATTTTATACATGCAGACATTAGCTCTTACATATCAGAACCGTATATCAACCAAACTAATATCCAACAAAGGAGTCAAAATTGAAACTTTATTCAAATCTGAAGAAACTAAATAATTTTGTCTCTAGGCACCTTGACTGGGGAAAACAGCATTCATACACCAGGACCAAGTAGGATACATCCTAGGAATGAAGGAATGGTTCAACAAATGCAAATTAATAAATACAATACACATATTAACAGAGCCAAGGACAAAGTCATATGATCATCTCACCAGACCCAGAAAAAGCATTTGATAAAGTCCAATACCCACTCACATTAAAAACCCTAGAAAAAATTGGAATAGATGATCTTTATGTCAGTCTGATGAAAGCCATCTATGACAAACCAATAGCCAGCATCATACTAAATGGATAAAACCAGAAAACTTTCACTCTAAAATCAGGAACAAAACAAGGATGTCCACTATCACCACTCAACTCAGTATAGTTCTGGAAACATTAGCCAGAACATTTAGACAAAAGAAAGAAAGAAAAGGAATAAGGATAAGAAAGGAGGAGGTTAAATTAACATTATTTGCAGGTGACATGATACTCTACACAGAAGACACCAAAAATTCCACCAAAACATTTAACAAGAAATTTAGTAGCATAGCTGAATGCAAAGTCAACACTCAAAAACCAATAGTATTCCTGTACATAAATAAAAACCTCATGGAGAGAGAAGTTAGAGAAACAACACCTTTCACAATAGCATTTTAAAAATGAAATATCTAGGAATTAACAAAGGAAATAAAAGACTTTTGCATTGAAAATTACAGTATTTTGAAAAAGGAGATTGAAGAAGATACCAGAAAGTGAAGATATTCCTTGTTATTGGTTATGAAAAACCAAAAAGTGAAAATGCTGTTTCCAAACTTTTTATACAGATTTCATGTAACCCCAATCAAAATTACAATAGCATATTTCACAGAATTAGAGAAAGCAATCCTAAAGTCACCAGAATCAGGGGCTGGGGATTTAGCTCAGCAGGCATAAGCACCTGCCTGGAAAGTGAAAGGTCATGAGTTCGATCCCCACACACACAAAAAAAAATCATTGCAACCAGAAGATATCCAGAATAGCAAATAGCAAAAGCAATTCTGTATAACAAAGGCAAGGCTGGGAACATACAATCCCTGACTTGAAATTATCTACAAAGCTACTATATTAAAAACAGGATGGTACTGGCAAAAAAAAAAAAAAAAAGAAAAAACCACAGACCTTAGGATCAATGGAACAGATTATAAGAAGCAAAAACAACTGCAGACACAGCCAAACAAAGGAGCCAAACACCCTCACTGAAAGAATAGTCTCTTTAATGATGCTGAAAAAAACTGGTTCTCCATATGCTGAAGATTAAAACTAGGCCCGTATCATTCACCATGCACTAAACTAAAATCAAAATGGATCAAAGATCCAAATATTAAAACAAAAGCACTAAATCTGCTGGAAGATAGAATAGGTAGAACTCTTCAAGACACTAGTGTAAGCGAAGACTTAATAAACAAAACCCTGCACACACAGGAGCTATTGAAATGAATGAACAGCTAGGGTCTAATCTTATTTAAAAGTTTTTGCACATCAGCAAGCAAACCCAGCCTGGAAAACACCACCATGCTTGGACCCCTCCCAATTGGAAAAGCCAGATCCCATCCCCTTCCAGCAAGCTGGCTGGCAAACAAGAAGCAGCATCCCACAGTTCCCCACTCCCACGCATAAGTGACCGGCTTACCCAGAGAAACGCAGGCTGTGATGGTAGCTATGGAGGTGAAATGCAATGGGATGCCTGTGGTGCTTTGGTGTTTCACTAACATTGCAGGTCTGATCATGGGTTTAGAGGATAGCGGTACACAGTGGACATCTAGAGGGCATCTCCTTCTGAGGGCTGCAGCCATTGACGATTCCCTATGGTCTTGTTTTGGAGGTCCCACACTGTTTCCATTGCTTTGTTGGGTTGGGTTTTATTCTCTTTTGTTCTGTTTGATTATGTCAAATCTGATGGCAGGAGCAGCTATTTCAAAGATAGCAAGATATATTATGGTAGCAATTTTGGATCTACTGTTGGCTTGTTTTGAAGTCCTTTATTGCATTCATTGTCTTGTTTTTATTGTTTCTATTTACTCTGTTCTGCTTGATTTTTACTAAGTCCAAAGTTATCTGCAGCTATTCTGAAGACATCAAAAGGCATTATGTTAATTTTGTAATGTTTTTAAGCCTGTATCTCTTACACTGGTTTGTTTAGATTGGTTTTATTCTTTTATCCTCTTTAAATTAAAACCTTTTGCACAACAAAAGAAATTACCATCAGAACAAAGAGACAACTGACATACTGGGTAAAAATTTTTGCCAGCTGTTACTCAGATAAAGGAATAATAGCTAGAATATATAAAGAACTCAAAAAACATCAACCCCCACCACCACCAAATTTAAAGACCCAATCCAAAAGTGAGCATCTGAAATTAATAGACACTTCTCAGATGAAGAAGTAGAAATGCCAAATGAATATATGAAAAATGTTCAACATCACGGGTCATTCAAGAGATGCAAACTAAACCAATATTGAGATTCCACCTCACCCCAGAAAGAATGGCTATTATCAAGAAATCAATCAATAACAAATGCTAGCAGGGCTGTGAGGGAAAAGGAACCCTTCTGCATTGTTGGTGGAGTGTAGACCGGCTGTAACCACTGTGGAAATCAGTGTAGAGTTTCCTCAGGAAAGTAAACCTAGAGCCTCCATTTTACCCAGTTCAGCTATTCCCCTTCCTAGTATCTTCCCTAAAGAATTAAAAGCAGCATAGCACAGGTATACATGCACACTCAGGTTTATAGTAGCCTAGTTTGTAATAGTTAAATCTCATAATCAGCCCAAATGCCCATCAACCAATAAATGGGTAACAAGGATGTGTTTTTTATACGATGGAGTACCACTCTGTCAGGAAGAAGGGTAAACTTGAGATACTTCTAGCTAGATGGATGTACCTGGTTTGAGGCAATACTCTTAGGTTAAATAAATTGGACACGTGTTTAAACACCCCATTGTTTCTCTGGTGTTAGAAACTAAAAGTGTAACCAAGGACCCAGATGTATAATAGATATTGGGAAATGGGGAGAAAATGTTCAAATGGGAAGGGCAACAAGGGAGGAGGAGGGGGAAAGGAAGAAAGGGACAAGCAAAAAAGGGAACAGAAGGAAAACTGGAAACAAAGTTGCTGCAAGTGAGGAGGGGAAGAGGGGTTGAAAGGAGCGGAGGGGAATGGGGAAAAGTAAGATATGTCATGTTCAGGCAGAAATTCCCTAGGATGCATGTTATTATTGTGTCTGGCTAAAATGTACCAATAAAGTTTTAGAAAAAGAAAAACTAGAAGAAAAAAATATCCCTTGAGCACCTATTTGTGACATGCGGTCATGCCCAGAATTCAGTAGCCCTGCTCTTCACGGAGTAACAGCTTACTAAGAAAAGACAGATAGGGCCACAGATTTAGCTCAGTGGTTCAAGAGCTCGCTTGGTAAGCACAAGGTTGTGAGTTCAATCCCCGGTACAAAAAAAAAAAAAAAGGCCGATAATAAATAGTAATAAACAAGGAAACAAGCTAGTGAGTAACACATACTTCTGGCAACAGTGGTACTATAGAGAGAGGACATAAAGCAGGCTAAAGGAGTGGGGAATGACAGCAAAGGGCCAGAGCAGACGAAGGTAAGTGCCTGAGTGCTAACAAGCGTTCAGTTCTCCGACACCTTGGGAAAGGTTTTCCAGTCAAAGGATGTGGCACTCGCATTAGCGTTACACAGCGACAAAGGTTGGCATGTTTGAGGGAGAAGGTTAAAGTGTCCATTGATCATAGCTAACAACCGAGACGAGGATAAGAATCATAGGAAGGTATGACCAACTATCACTTAGAAACATTGATACGAACATTCTAAAGTATAAATACTAATAAATCAAATTCAAGAACATATTAAAGGATGCATATTGCCAAGGAGAGCTTTATCCTAGGGGCAAAACATAACTCAATATTAGACCAATTAAGTCTAATTCTCCATATAGTAACTAATCTAGTAATTTATTAACAACTTGGTAATTAATAATTTATTATCTCAATAAATACAAAAAGCATTCAATCAAGGTCAACATTCAGAATTAGTTTTTTAAACTCAGTAAGTTAGAAGCAGAATGGGAGTTTCCCAAAAGAAAATAGGGTATCTATCAGAAACAATGGTGAAATGTTAGAAGCATTTCCACAACAGGAGTATGAGTCAGAATTAATCAATAGTAGTCATTATTGTCCTGGAGGCCAAAAGAGAAAGTAAATTGAGCCAAAAAAATTGGAAAGGAAAAAATAGCTCATTCTTTGTAGACAGTCTCATTGCCCACCTTAAAAAGAAAGTTCAAGACAACGAACTGAAAACTATGAGAATAAGAAAGTTCAAAACCAAGGACAGACATACCACCAGTGGCCTTCCTGTGTATTGGTACTAATTAATTTAATAATAATTTTTTAAAGATTCAATGTTTAAAAGATTCAAAACTCCTAGAAAATAAACAATATATTTACAAATAACTAAAGAACTTTACTGAATAATATAAACACCTAAATAAATGAAATAATAAACCATATCCCTGGCTGCAAATTCAAGACTGAGTACTGAAAATATGCTGATGTTTCCCTACATTGAGGCACCAAAGCAATTCTGATACAAATGCAACAGCATTTTTATTCAGGTCTTTTCCTATCAGATGTCTAAACCCACTGTAAGCTATAGTAATTAAAATAGTACTGGTGCAGAAATTGACAAATTGATCGGTGGAACAGAATAATAAACCTAGAAATAAACTCAAGTGTATATGAAAATTAAGTATATAATAGAGACAATAATTCAAACTAATGAAGAAACAACAGACTAATTCACAAGTGGTACTGGACAAATTAGTTATTCATTTGGGCAAAGGGGAATTAGGAATATAATAGATTCACACCATCTATCCACAGAAAATAAACTGTAGATAAATCAAAAGGTAAAGACCCTAGGATTCTGTCAATGGGGAAAGCCTTGGATCAATGGTCTCTACTTCTGAATGCAATTTTCCATGTGCTTTTATTGTCTGTAACATTATATTAGAGACATTACTGTAAATATGTATTTATTAAGCAAATAATCATTTTACAAAAGTATGCCATGTTCTCTCATATACCAAAGATATAAAGATAGTAGAAGAAAATACAGGTGAGGGGGCTGGGGATTTAGCTCAGCGGCCTAAGTGCCTGCCTTGCAAGCACGCGGTCATGAATTTGATCCCCGGTACCGTTAAAAGAAAAAAAAGAAGAAAAAAGAAAATATAGGTGAAAGAAAAGGTGAACTTTTAAAATTCAAGGTCAGGAGGCTTTCCCAAGTAAGAGAAAATCTAGAAATGAAGAGTATTCCAGACTTAATCTCATAAAAACTGTAAAACTTATGTAAGTCAACATACTTCATAAGCCAAATTAAAAAGACCAGAAAACTTTATTTGCAACATACTTAAAAGGCACAAGATTAATATTCAGAACACACAGTTTCTAACAAAGCAAAAAAAAAAAAAAAAAGACAACTTAAAAAAAAGCATAGAGGAAATAGGCAATTCACAGAAAATATAAACACAGCTAAGCACGAAGCTGCATTTCAAAATCAGAAGGGGAAAAGAAAATTGTTTGACATGAAATAAAAAGATTGATAAGAAGTATAGGCACCTCATCCCCACTGTGGTGTAAACTGGTCAGGTCAATCGACAAAGGTCATTTGAAAACATCATCAAGATTTAAAATGTGAGTATCAACTAACTGAACTACTTCACTTCTAGGGCTGTCTCCAAAACAAATGCTTGTTTGCGTATCCAATAATGTTCATCACAACATTGTATATAGAATTAAAAATGTAAAGTCATCCAATGTACTATCCATAAGGAGAAAAACAGTTACTACTTCTATACAATCCATCCCAAACACTTCTGACCCATCACTGTCACAAGAGACTTCCACAAGCCTCCTAGCATTCTGTCATTGCTTCCATATTCCTTCTTTACAGATAAATCGACAGTTTAGAACAAAAGCTAAGGTCTGGCCGGGGACAGATGTCCTCCCTACACACCTTGATGCTTGGCTTCTCCCCCTTACCCATCTCCCTCCTGCAACTATCCAGATGGAAAAAGAATTTAACTTGTAATACAAACTCAATGCATGGCAGCCTATAATTCATCCTTACCACAAGCTTGTAGAATCAATACAAAGGGTAAAATTCAAAATAGCAACGTCATCTTCGATTTTTTGTAATTAAAATACTTAATAGGCTTAATATTTTTCAGTTACCAAGTGTAGTACTTCCCATCTGGCATTTAAGTGAGCTTTACAAGAGCCTTGTGAATTATACAAAATAGAGATAATTTTTCCATTTCATAAGGAAGGACATTGAGGTTCAAAAAGCAAATGCAGTTGTTCTAAATCCCAGGCAAATAAGAAGCAGAACCAAAACTGATAGGCTCTGTGACTATAAAGCATACACTCTTTCCTCACAAATTTAATGTGTGCCTAAGTAATTACTAATACACCATTTATCCAGACTTCAAGCTGGGAAATGTGAGGCTCAGGAACTTTGTCCCTGATCCAACAAGGAGAAAAGCTAATGTCCTCGCAACGGCCTCTAGACCCGCTCTCCTGGAGCCTGTGAGCAGACTGTGCTCTGTCCACGGACACTGTGCCCTCTCCTTCCCGCGGACACTGTTCCGGACCAGGCAGCCTAGGTTCCCTGCCTTGGAGTAGAGACACAGTCTCTAAGTGGGAGCAGGGGAGTGGGAACCTTTGGGAAACTAGCTATGCTATTCTTATTGTTTTTACTCAAACAGGAATCTTTGTTCTTTGATGCAAATTTTGAGAAATTGGTGCCAATCTGCTCTGAACAAAAGAATTTTGGTCTGAACAAACAAAATTCGAGATAAGTCTGGCTTGCCGAGATGCGCTTTTGGGCATCTGCCTTCCCCACCCCCTCCCACACCCCCCACCTTGGATCCCTCCCAGAGGTAGACAAAAAGTTTGAGAAAAATTTGCTGGGTTGTTTACCAGTTACAGAAGACAAAGAGAGCCCTGGGGTGCCTTATGTCAGGGTTACTAAAATAAATATCCTTAGTGTGTCTCAGAGATTGAGCTGGCTAACCCTAAGGGTCCTCAGCATGAAGACCCTAGGATTCTGTGAATGGGGGAGCCTTGGGTCAATGGTTCTACTTCTTCTGAATGAAATTTTCCATGGGCTTCTATTGTCTGTAACATTATATTAGAGACATTACTGTAAATATGTATTTATTAAGCAAATAATCATTTTACAAAAGTATGCGTTTCCATGTTCTCTCATATACCAAAAAAATTATAAATGGATCAATTTTTTTCTGTCAGCCCACATTGCATGTCACAAGTGTTTGTGTATATTGCTATATGGATTTTCTAATTATTTTAATAGCTTCAAATTGCATTCCATTGTTATGCCTCAGTTTACTTAATATTTTATTCTTGGCTATTGAATTTTTCACAATTTTACTGAAATTATACATAATGCCTCTGTGCGGCTCTTTGTGAATAGGGTTTATTTGTCTTCTATGGAATACTTGCTTTAAAATTATAAGTATATTGGATAGAAGGATATGCATATTTTGTAGATCTGACAAACATTTAAAATGCAAGTCTGTCCGCTTACCTCAGTACAGTACACTGATCTCAACTTTACTACTCTTAACCACAATTACATTTGTAAGTTATTTTTATGGTTTAATATTGTGTGTAAACAATCCCATGCTTTACTTGTAACCCTTTTTATTATCACAAAGATTGGGCACCTTAAAACACACTGATGTTCCAGAGGAAAAAATACGACCTAGAAGTTCATGAAATAAATGTCCAGTAAGTCATCCTATGCCTGCCACTTCCAGAAATGGATTTTTCTCTGAGTCTAGGGATTGAACCTCAGTGTCAGATCCCTCATTCCTTGATTCTATATGCCTGAGGAGAGCAAGCATGGCAACTTTTTTTTTTTTTCATTCCAAACCCCACCTCAGCCTCACTGAGTCGGTCTCCCAGAGGGCTATGGGGCTCTGCTCTGTGGAACTGGTTGGATTTTTATGTAAGCTTCCCAGGGAGGAAGTTTGTCACTGAGGAAGTCTGGATGTACCTGGGCCGCAGGGAATCATATCTCTACCTACCTGAAGGAAATCCCAGTCAGTCCTATCTAATGATAAGCACTCCTGCCATGAAGTGTTTGTTTGGATAATTACAGCTGTTTCTCAGAACACTCCAGAGCAGACTGTAAAAGCAAAATCTCTAGACCCCTTTGATTTTGGGAGCCTCCGCTCCCAGGTGGCTGCAGAACTACAGAGAGCAGCTCTTGGAAGCAGACACAAAGGATCTGTGAGAACCCTTCCCAGTCCCACGCTGCCTGGTTCTGCAGTTTTGAATAATAAAGCACATAGTACGCAAGCATAGCTTCAATATACTCCTGTTCATCCCTCCAAGAAGATATGCAATAGACTTTGAATTTGTAACAGAACTGGGAAGGGAAGCTAGCAGATACTCAGAATAATCAGGAAGTTCTAGAACTTTTAGCCACTTTCTCCTCTGTTGCTCAAATCCCAGTAAACACCCTCAGTAAGCTGCCGTCTGGCCTCCAGTAAACACTGGGTAACCCAAGCCCATGACAATCCTTTCATAACAACCCATGAAAATCCTTCTTCACAATTTATACGAAACCCAGTCAATTACGGGGGGTAGGTGAGACTCTGGCCGAACTGGTCCTCGTGTCCATGAATTCAAAGTATCACATCTCTTTGGAAAGTAAGGGAATGCAAGTCTCCTATAGGCTTAGAAGGCCTTTTAAATACCATTTAAGGACACTGTCATTACCATATTTAAATATGCTCCTTTTTTGAAGAGTCAGATTATTTCTATTTCTTACTTTTATATGATACTGCTGCAATCAATACATTTATCTACACATCTTCATCCACATACCCAGTTACTGTCTTTTTTATTTAGTGAAACTTTTAAAAAATCAAAGTAAACTAGACATATAGAAAAGTGCAAAAATCAAAAGCGTACAGTTTAATGACCTTTCATAGTGTGAACACCCCACGGAAACACCACCCAGATCAAGAAAAGAATACAATAAGGTAGTTAAAAGGCTAATTTCTCCAAATTCATTGAAAAGAAAGGTTTGTGCTAATATTTTTTCAGACAATTAAATGAAGACATCTTGTACTCTGAGTAATTAAAGATAACAATAAGCAATGTATTAACCCTTGTTAGTGTGTTTTGAATTTTTTTCTCTTTAAAACTAAAAAAAAAAAAAAATCTTAAGAAGTCAAAGAAAAAAGTAGCAAGACCAGAGTCCCAATCCCCTCAGTGCCCCATCCAATGACTACACCTTACCTCGGGAATACTAGCTTCCTAATACTGGAGACAACCAACATTTAAAAAGGAAAGGATTATTGTGCCTGCAGTCCATGGTCACTTGGCCCCGCTACTTTTGACCTTGAGAGAGCAGAACATCATGGCAGACCACGTGTGGAGCAACCTGCTCATCTCTCGGAGCCATGGGAGCAAGGGGAGGAAGAGGAGGCCGGAGCCCCAACAACCTAACTTGCTTTCACCAGGCCCCGCTAAGGTTCCACCACCTCCCAATAACACTGCAGGGGGAGCAAAGTTTCTAGCACAGGGACCTTCATGGGACATTTGAGATCCAAACTACAGCATTAACTTAATACTGAACACCAACAGACAGAATTCTATATGAATTCAAACACACATGCTCTGCTTATACAGTTGCTTCTTTATATTATATGAATTACATATTCACCAGCATATTTTATACTTACATATTATAAAGTCTTAGATATGCTTTTATGTATCTCCTATGTATATCAGCTGTAATTATATGTCTATTTTATATCGATTTGATTATAAAGTCCTATAGGTTTGCTACTGTTTCCTTTTCTGTCAACCTGCTTGTAAAATTCATCCATGTTTTGGTTTTAGTTCACTTTTTCCACTGAGTGAATGTACACATCTCTTTCACATTTGCTCTGCATTTCTACCTCTTAGCGAAAGCCTCAGCCTCTCAGACGCTAGTCACCCCCAGCCGGGAGCAGGAGTCCCCTTAGTTTGTGGTTGTCAGTGTTGTTAAGTAGAATTCCCAGGGGGAAAAGCAGCAAGTATTTTTTTCTAAGCCATCATTTTCCATAAAAGCTGTAACAATTTACACTCAAAAAATTCAAGTATCAGAAGTGTCAGAAATATCCTAATAACAAAAAATACCAATGCTACTAATCGCATTTTATAAGTGTAAATATTAAAATGCTGGTGTCACTTTTTATGAAGTCCCTTTGGCTAATGTATTACTTAGTTGTCCAAAACTCAATTTCCTTTAGTTATCTGTCTTTTCTGGGACTGTTACTGCTGCTGTTTGCTCAGCACAGAGCCACTTCTGATCTGCTCACCCAGGCCCAGTATGTAGAAGAGTCCCTGGTAGCAGCCAATCAATGAACAGCTGCTGAATAAATCAGTGAATCAGTGATGAGTCCAAGCATGACATTAAAAGTCTTTCTGCTACAATGTCACAGCCATTTGCTACAAGGAACGGAACTGAAAGATGGTATAAAACCTTTTCTGCCACGCCTAACTTCCTTGATCCTCCATTTTACAGGTGGCTAAACTGAGGTCCAGAACAAGAGACAGCCCTGTCTCAGAGCCACAGAGTGACTATGGGTCAGAACTGGTGCTGAGACCCGCACCTCGTGCCTACCATCCTGCCTGCCCTCCCCACCACCGTCCTAAACAGCCAGCCACCCAGCAGAGGGGCAGGGCCACTGTGCTCTGGGAACTTGCCTATGAATTACACACCTAATTACCAGCTGCCATATTTTCTCATTCTGTGAGTAAAACTCTGATCACACATAAGATTCTTCTTGTGTTTCCGTGGATACAGAGCGATCCTAATTTCTAACCCCCTTGCAAATAGCAAAGGAATGAACTTAATTTTAATTTTAAAAAAAGGAAAATCATATGTGCGAGCTTAATAAAATCTAATTTGGGCAATTTGGAGCTCATAAAATAAAGCCTTTATGTAAAAACGAGCAATTAGCTTTATGAGACAATACGGTGAACCCTTGGCAAGGAAAGGGTTGGGAGCTGGAGGCTCCAAGGATAAACAGACCTGACAAGGATGTAGGAAAGCTAGATGAAGGGGAAGAGGGTTATGCATTCGAGTCCCCAGGCCACCACTTCTGAGATCTATGACCCTGAGTCTGTTCCTTTCCCCATCCAGACCCCCATCTCCTTGTTTGTATAATGAGGGAATAAAACCTAATAGAATGACTGTAGAGAAGAATAAGAAAACAAACAGGACACTTTGCAAAAGTGTCCAACAACCATTATTTCATCATTTCACATCTAACCTTCACAGCAAAGGGAGGAGGAAAGAGGCTGTGGACAGTCTAACCTGGGGCTGGGGACACAGGGTACAGAGGAGGTGGGGGCAGGTGGGTGACCCTCCACATTCACCTGGCATTAAGATATCGGGAGCCAAGGACAGTAAACAACTACGGGAACCAGAAACAAATCTCCCAGTCAGACTGAGCATGGGGCAAGATCTGAGTCCCCTGATGAGCAATCCCCGTGGCCCTGAGCATCTGCACCTCGACGGGGTCCATTGGACATAGAGATCATTGTCATTTAATGAGGTGGGGAGTGAAGTACTGAGGTGGGAAAGTGTCTGGTGCCACACCTGGACCACACAACCAGGGACCCAATCAAGATTCCAGCCAGATTTTCTGATTCTACCCACCAGCCCCCTTCCCAACACCTCTCATGGATAGGAAAGCAACCATCTTTAACCTGAGAATGGCTGTGTACCTTCTTCCCCAAGAGTCTTCGCAGCTTCTGATGGGAGCTGCTGGGACCCACCAAGAGCGCAGTCCCCATCCCAGAGGTGCCATCAAGCGCTGGCTTTTCCCTGTCCTTCTGTGAACCATCACTCCAGGCAGAAAGCAATTTTTCCTAGTGCCTTCCCACAAGCAAAGTGGGTAATTAATTGCACTGAATAACACATTAAATGTACTAATAATTGGGTAGTCACAGCAAAATGATTGCTTTGAAGAAATATTACTGATTCCCTGTTGTACTTAACATTTCCCCTTATTTATCATTATCATTTTAATAAATAATAGTCACAATACTAATAAATCCATCTTAATTTTAATTGTTTTCAATTGGATGTACCAGTACTTGAGCATTCCAAGCATACTTCATTATTTATATTAATTTAAGATCACTTAAAGGCAAATTACATAGTTTGTACTTTCAAGCAGGTAGGTAATTATGACAAAGTTTCTCCAGATTCAGCATTTTCCAACACTGAGCTTCATAGAGTGTCAGGCATTTGCTCTTTTATTAGGGGACAGGATGGGGTGGAGGGGATAGAGGAAAATTCAGCCCCCTGCTGAATTAGCATATCCTGGCCTTTTAGAAAAAGCTCAGGTCTCTGAAGGTATGATGAATGACGCGGGGGCTTGGTCCTCACTTACGCTGTCTGGATATTAACGCAGTATTCATCTGCCCATTCCCGCAGACAGAGGCCAGCCTCAGCCTCAGCCTCACCGGGAGACAGGGAAGCACAAAGGTAAGAAAGTTATTCTGTGTCCGGAGGTCCCTAACGGAGGTTCTAAAGGATGGTAGCAAGCAACGAGTAGAAGTAAATAACCCAGCCAAAGGAATGGAGAGGGGAGCTGCTTCTGGAGGTAGAGAAGGCTGTTCTACCATTTCTCTTCAAGGGGCTGCAGGGTCGGGGAAGGGGTCTTTCGACATTGCTGGTGGAATATAAACTGGTAAAACCACTATGAAAATCATTATGGAGATTGTTCAAAAAACTAAAACTAGAAGTTTCATTTGACCCAGGTTTTCTCCTTCCAGGTATCTTCCCCAAAGAGCTAAAGACGTCATGTCACAGTAACACATGCATGCCCATGTTTATAGCAGCACAGTTCATAATAACCAATCCTTGGAAGGAGCCTATAGGTCCATCAACAGATGCACACATAAAGAAAACATGGTATCTACACATACTGTAGTCCTACCCTGCCATAAAGAAAGATAAACTTCCGTCTGTAGGACAATGGGTACAACTTAAGACCATAACGTTAAGTGAAATAAATGGAACGCACAAGCTTAAATAGGGCATGAGAGACCCAAAATACAATAGACAGCAAAATAAAAGATAACAAGAAGTAGGGAGATAAATCCGTTGCAAATGGGATCAAGAGATGGAGGGGGGAGAGGGAGGAGGGAGGGAAAGGGGGTGAATTAAGACGTGTTATGTACGCGTACCAACTCCACACAAAGAATGTAAACATTACGTACTGTGAACTTGTACTAATAATAAAAAGAGGTCTGGCAGGAAGTGGGGGAGTGGATCCCAGCTTTGCTAGAGAGCCAGGGAGATGACTCAGCGGGTTAAGAGTTTCCAGTAGTAACAGCAGAGGTGGCAGGAGAGAAGGCCCACAAGAGAGCACCGCAGTGAGGGTGACCTTGGCCTGTAGTGGTGGCTTTGAGGGGACCATTAGGGGTGAGCGGTGCCAGAATGAAGGAGGAGGGGGGTGGCGGCAGGGATCAGGTCTAGGAGGAAGAAGTGGATTTCTCAGGTACTCACTCAGCATGAGGGGCCATGGGGCAGCCAGGCGCAAAACTGGCAGGCTGAAGCCCAGAGGGGTGGTTGGCACTGGAGAGAAGCCCAGAGGAGCGGCTGGCACTGCAGAGGCCCTGGGACTCCTTCAGAAGTGAGCTTCATAGGAGGGGAGTGCTTGGGGACTGGGTAAGCTTCTGCTCACAGGTATGCACTGACCATAACCCCACTGTCTGTTGGCCCCTTGGAGGGCCCAGCCTAGAAAGCGAAGCGTCTCTGCCCCTTCTCTACCCAGGCCTGGCACACAGGGCAAATCTTCTGAATCAAATTGTATCAAATCACAGCTGTAAGACAGCAGCATTTTTATGGCTCCAGGTTGTGGGTTCATCCTGCCACTGTCCAAGCCAAGGTCAGGGACTACAGACCCCAGAGCAGCGGTGCTGGGAAAGTTGGCTATGAACAGGGTAGGTGGATCTCTGCCTCTGTGGTGACTCTGGAGTTGGAGTACTGAGGTCCTGACACCAGCAATAATTTGTTAGCACAGTTGCAACTGGTGCTCCTGATTTCAAGAAACCTACAAGCTGTGAGAAAGAAATTTAATGGGAACGAGGCTCCACCTCCTGGTAGTAGTCAAAATCAACATTTCTTCAGCGCTTTACAGTTTGGAAGCTTAGGTCAGACTTTCAAATCTCATCTAGCTCTGTATCTTGATCTGGGTGGTGGTTACCAGGTGTCAACATACATTAAAAAACCACAAAGGTAACAGCTAAGATTCACGCCCTTCAGCCTATGTTAGTTATGCTGCAATAAAAAAGTATAAATAGTACTTGAAATAAGTAAATGTTTATTTAAGAGGGTGAATAAGTAGCATCTCATTTAACCTTAGAAGGTTAAAGTAAAGTTAGCAACTTTATCATCTGCAAGTGAAAGAACCTGAAGCTGAGCGATTTGCTATAGATTCATGGCTGATGAGAGGAAAGACTGAGGAGCCGGAATGGCCTGATGTGAATTGCTCTGGACCCCCCTGGACAACAGGAACTTCAGCAACGCGGACTGGGCTCGGAAGAACGTAAGAGGGACCAGTCCTGTACAGAGGCACCATGGAGCCCTTGGGGCTGGAGCAGCCGTCTCCACTTGCTCTCCCAATCCCTGGAACCCAGGATCGGCCTGAGAAAACATTTTCTAGGAGCACATTTTTGCTCGGGCCTCAACTCGGGATGGGCAAAGTCACAGCCTATGTGTCTCTGCAGTCTTCCCTGTTGTTCCCCACTGGTCCCCAAAGTTCCCCTGCGGGTCTGTGCAAAATAAATCATACAAGATAAAGCCAGCCTAAGGCTGGCGACAGGTTAGACACTGTGCTTTGCTGCACGTTAAAAAGGAAGAAGCTACCCAGGCCTGGGGCCTTCAGAAGGGTCCAAGCAGCTAGTCTTCCTCGCTACCTAGTGTAGGAACAAATTCTTTAAAAAAGAAAATAGGATGTAATGATAGAAGGTGTGAATGTGAGAATCCTAAGCAAAAAATGACTCGCTATGCAGGGGAACCAAAGAAGCCACCACGCGAGGAGTCTTGCACTGGGCTTCTAAGTGTAAATGAAAGTTTGGTGGGATGTATATTCCAGGCAAAGGGAACAGCATAAATTAATATCCAGAGGCCGCGGAGTATCAGATGAGGGTAGACTAAAAAGGCAGGGAAAGGCTACATCAAGAAGGGAGTGGTAATCTGATTTCTCTGTCTACCTGCAAGAACTCCTTCCGGAGTACCTCTGTGCCTTACAGTTTAGACAAAGACTGGCGAAAAAAGAGAAAAAAGCGCCTCTGGTCTCAGTGGACCGTTAAGTGTTTGCAATCCAGACAGGCTTCTGTTCTTGCCCTTCAGGGTGCATGGACACTGTGGACATCGTGGGATTCCTGAAAGCATGAGTAATTTAGCATTGTCTTTGCTACTCCTGTTTGCATCCTCCTCCTCCTCCTCCTAGTCTGGTCAGCAATGCCCACTGTAGAATTTGGCCTCCTCTAGGCTCTCAGTTCATCCTTAACTGAAAAAGAGGCTGACCTTGTGTATTTATTTTTCTGTCCCAACCAGCATTGTAAATTCATGCTTGCAATACTCCTGCGCAACACACATTTGAGAAATCATCCAGTGTCATGCTCTGGAACCAAGATGGAAGCGCGGATTTGCCACATCCTAGTGTGGAGCTATCTAGCAGTACCGGTCACTGGTTTATGGTACTGTCTTCGATACTTGGGAACTTTTTTCCATGGGTGCCTGGGAAAATTAGTCCTCTCCATTTCTCTCCAAGTTTCCAGCATCAAGATGGGATTGAATCTCTGTGAGGTATTAGCTTTCCATGTGATGAATGGGCTCTTGATTTCTGTCTCCATGTCTGGAAGGTCCAGATTCCCAACTGGGGTGACCGGCCCACCTGGGGAAACAGCATTTGACAGAGGGAAAGTGACAGACTCACAGCTTCCTGGGGCCCCTGGGATCAGGTTACAGACAAGTTGGATGGGGTGAGGGGACACATCTTTCTGCCCAATCTAGATATTTTTGAAACAATATTCTCCACGTTTTCTGGGCAGGGTTTTAGGATTCCAGCAGCTGCTTCTCAATTCATACTTGTGACTTTATGTTCTTTCCCCTTCCACCCAGCCACCTCCAACTCAAACAGCTTCTCCCCACTGACCTTGATCCACCACCGGTCAGACAGAAACAGGACAGGCCCTGTGATCTGAATCAGAATTCAAGTTTCTCCTCTCTACCAGGTGTATGATGAGTTCTTAAGCAAAATCCTCCAGAGAGCCTTTTACTTACCTGCCAGATGGTCTTAAGCACAGCAGCTCCCTGGGGTTGATCAGTTCTTCATGTATTACCCACGACACTCACCATGTCACATCCCACTCCTGAGCGTACGAAGGTGACTGTGACCTGCCCCTCTTCTCTGGAGCTTAAGAGAGCACGAATGTCTCGTGGCTTTGTCAATGACTCCACCTGCATCTCAGTCAGCCAGCCTAACGCTCAAAATGCCTGCGACCAGAAACCACAAGATTCTTTAGACTGAAGGCTGTGGAGTTGGGCCTGGATCGCTTGCCAGTGTCGTGAAATCCATTAGCTCTCTCTAGCTCTGTTTTTTCATCTACAAAATGGGGACAGGAACAGTTTTTCCTCGGAGAGCTGTCCGAAGGGATATAAGAATGCGCCTCAGGTAGCTTCCTGAGCCGGCTGGCACATAGTAAGTGCTCAACAAATGTCAGTTATTCTCAGGAGGAGGAGGAGGAGTGGGAGGAGGAGGAGGAGGAGGAGGGGGAGGAGGACGAGGACGGCGCCCACGCCCCCGTAAGAGAAGCTCTTCCAGAGCAGGGACAGACCCATTTTCCCCACCTGCAGGGGGAGCTGGGCGCTGCTGCAGCGCTGGTGCGCGTGGCCGCGCGCCTCGTGTTTATGCCTCGAGGCTTCCCCTGGGCGTCTTCTTCCCCAGCAGCTGCTCTGTCAGCAGGCCATATGCTGCCTAGGCTAGGAAGCAGCTTTCCAGACGGGGCTGCCAATGCCGCAGGAGAACTTTGACGCTCAGTCCAGGGGCTCGCGTGCGCTGTCGTCAATCACGCCGCCCCTGCCGGTCTCTGGCTTGGTCCCCGATCCAGCCTCGCCTGCGCCCTCTGTGCGCTCGCTGGTGGGCGGGGAGCAGCGAGCAGAGGGGCTGGGTTCCGGGGAGAGGGTGCGTGGCAAGGAGGCCAGCTGGAGGAACAGGAGGGGACAGACGCCACGGGGGCCCGGATTTGTTCCTGCAGGAAGAATGCAAGGAGCTAATTGTCTCATTACCCAGGCGCTACCAGGCGTGGCCCTGCCCCACCGTGCGTGCGTGCGTGTGTGCGGAAAGCTCTTCCTGGGGTGGGCGTGTGGGGCCCTGGACGGGAAGGAAGGGGACCAGCCGGAGCTGGGTTTCCTCCAGGCCTGTGCTGCAGAGGAAGTTCTAGCTCTGGGTCCCCAGCCTTGGAAATGGTGCTTCGTACAAATCCAACCTTAGGCTTCACATTACTCAGCTTAGTTCCCTGTTGGAGGAAAGACAACGTGTCCCTGGCCCCCGGCACCACCCTCAACGTGACCGCACGCACACACGCGCACACGCACTCACACCCTCACACCCCTGCCTTGCACCCTGGTTACCCTGAGCAGTGATCAGGTTTCAGTCCATTCTTTAGAAACTATGAAAACCCTTGGGCTCCAGCTTGTTCCTCTCTGGGCTGGTTCCCAGCCCCTCTGGACTCTCTGGCCTTTGCAGTGCTGGGCTCTGTCCCCAGATGCCCTTGGTACTCACATATCTATCCACGGCCTTCTGTGCTGCTTTCAGGGAGGCATTCAGAATCCACCTTTCTCTTCAGTTTTTGTCAAATGTGTTTCCCGCCTTTCTGCCTCTAATTCAAGACTTCGTAAGATGAAAAGAAAGGCAAATGACCTGTGTCCCTTACTGGAGAGATTCCACCCACACTGCCATCTCCACCTCCTAAGTGACATCAGGTGAAGTAAGTGGACGGGAAGACTGGTTGGCTCCGTCTCACGTTGCGCTAGGATGTAGATGGGAAGAATGTTTACAATCCACTCACGCACGCTGGGTACACCCAGGAGCTCTTGAAACATAGGTGATTAGACCACACTTACCTGGCCAGCCCTTGTAGACGCGATTCTGGAGCCCTGCCAGTTGGCACTTCTGGTTCACCTTTGCCAGCTCTTATTCCCTGCAGAGAACTCTGACCTTGTATGAAGGGCACATGATTGCGTGTAAGAGACACAGTTATCCTGTGATTAACCAGATCGTAGGTGCTGACTTTTGTGTGTGTAAGTTTCACATAGCCACCTCATAGTTGCCAGATGGCTGCTCACTTCTAATCTCATATTTGTATTCCAGGGGAAAGAAAAAGAAAAGAAACAACAAGATGGAAGGGGTAGTATGACGTTTTAGTTCATAAGCTATTACACTAGAAAGTAAAATCTTTACCAAAATATCCAGCAGGTTTCTACTTACATCTTGGTCATAATTGGTCACATGACTACCCTCGGCCACATGGGAGACTAGAAAATATGGTGGTTTTGTTGTGCTCACTGCTACTCCAAACAACATCAAGATTCCATTAATAGAACAAACTGGGGAATGATACAAACATGTGGTCATTCCTTCAGGTGGACGGACCCCCCTTCACTAAAAGACTATGCTCCAGGAAGTCAAGGGGCACGACTAGGCCCACAGCTGTGTCTCCAGAGTAGAGCCCAGTGGCAGACACACAGTGAGAACTCTGTACATATATGACACATGGAAGGAAGAATGAATGGATGCTAAAGTCATCACTATTAGAGCATTTCAAGCTGCTGATGGGCTCAAGTGGCAGGTCCTCGGCTTTTCCACACATCCAGCATTCATCAGAGTTAAAGATCTCTGCCCGTTTCTCTGGCAGTGGCCCCCTGGGCTCTGTGCATCACTCGGTGCGTTACTGTACCTTACTGGGGTGACCCCTGAGGTCACTGCGTGGTTGCAACAAGTCAAATCTGCAGCGTTTCATTCTGGATTAGATGGGATGTAGCCTGCAAATTTTAGTTCACAAATTAATAGCTGATTGTGAACCATGAAGTTAAAAAAATAAAACCCAATGTTGACATATATTGCCTACCATTATTCAGGATCAGATGTGTCCATGTATAACAACTGACTGGAATTCAAATTTTAATGTAAGTGTTCATTGTTAGATACATGGCACTTGGAGGAAATGGTAATTTTATATCTCTTAATAGAAAAGACATCTACGTAGATAAGAAACTCCTCTTCAGGAAAGACTATAAACTTCACAAATGAACAGAAGCATAAAATTTAGCCACAAGTACTCTCTTGAGTGAATAAGTTTTAAAATAAAGTGGTTTTTATAATGACAGAAAGTAGGTCACCAAAGTCAGATCCAGAAACTCTTAAAAAGAAATTACATTTTAAATGCCATTTTGAGGGTGGGAAATTGGCTTTTCCTTAAGCCAAAACTCTAGCAACTGGTTCTGTGGATTCTAGGAGACAAGGATAGCACAGGCCATTCTAGAAAAGGTCAGGGGAGCTTGACACCCCCTCTTTCACTAGTATCTCAGAGCACAGAGTCGGACTAGAGAGTTCTCTACAGTCTCAGCAGCACCCAGCAATAGTGTTAACTTACCCCATTAACTTAACCCAATATCACACTTCCTTACAACATGTGTGAGATTTCATTGAAAGATACATGGATGCTTGAGAGGATTCCTTTGTGAACCTGAGTTTCTCCCATATAGTACGAATAAAAACGGCCATTCTGTGTACCTTTTCAGTGTGATTGTGAGAATTACAGGAGAAGAATATGAGGCAAATTAACATATTCACCATCTCATATCATTATCCATTTTGTTCCTTCATTTGATTTTGTGGCAAGAGCAGCTAAAATCTACTCATTTAACATGACTCCCATATGTGAAAATATCTTGTCAATGCTAATACTGTATCAGCACGTATTTTTAGGGTCAATCGTGCTCTTTCATAGGAACACCCTGATGGGAATGTTTGGGTGGGATAATGCACTCCCACCACCCCCATGGGGAAGAAACACTCATTTGATTGCAAGGATCTACAAACTTAGGAACATTTAGTCTCAAATAAGGAAGAGTTACCATCAAAACAGTACCAGAGATCTGAGCTCTCATTCCACACCCACTACCGTCCCACCCAGTAACATGGAAACAGCTATTTTCAAGCTGTGAACCTCAGTCTTCTTGTCTGAAAGATGGGGCGTTCTACTAACTACTCTCTGAGTGCACTTCAAACCCCAGCCTAGTAATTCTGGTGCTGCAGAACCTTGAGTCTGCGGATGGGGCAGAAGATCCTTTACAGCTGCTCCTGTCCTGTCCTGCCTTGCCAAAGTCTCTGGCCTCTCAGGGTTGCTTTATTGTCAACTCAGAACTTTCTTTAAAAACCCCTGAGAGCAGCCTCATGAAGAGTCTCAAAACAAGGCCACAATGCCCTCTCTGTGTCAGTCTGTGAGAAGGTTGCTCCCTAGCCTGACAGTGGGATGTCAGGGTGACAATCCACAACTTCATCAAATGGTGCCAAAAGCCGGCAAACAGGTGCTGGTTTGTTAAAAGACATAATTTTCGTGGCTTCCCACTCTGTCCACATTAGCCATTCAGTGTTGAGGAACAATATAAATTCCTGTCATCATAGTTTATGTGACCACTAAGATTTATTCCAAGTGACAGGTCATTCAGGTTTCTTCTCTTTATTTTCTCCCAGATTCACCGAGAACTCATATTTCTGCACCATGTTATAGACTGCTAACAGTTACGTTTCTGGCCAGGGAGTCAGCAATAAATCTGCATTTAATAAACTGACAAAAGATCACTGCTTCATAGATAGCCCAAGCCCCATTATGCTTCTCCTTTTACATAAATGATTCTGTACTGAGGCATCTTCCACATAAAAGTCACATTTGCCATCTAAATAGTCATCCCCCCATAGATGTTTTGCTGTTGTCAGTTTTTCACTGCTATGACCAAATATCTGAGCAAAACAATTTAGAGGAGGGAAGGTTTATTTGGGCTCCTGGTTTCAATAGTTTCAGTCCATAGTCATTGTTTTAGGTCTTTGGTGAGGTAGAAACATCATGGTAGAAGGGCTTGGCAGAGGAAGGCCACTCAGTTCATGGTAGTAAGAAAGCAGAGATAAGAGATCCCCAGAGGATAGGGCTGAGGACAAAATACACCCTTCAAAGCCTTGCCCCCCATGATCTGCTTCATCCAGTTAGGGTCTACTTCTTAATAAGCCCATTCAGCTAACGAACTCATCAACTGACCATAAAGTTAGAGTTTACTGATCCAATCACTCTCTGAAAGTCATACCTCAGAATGTAGTACTTGGTGTTCAAAATGTTTCATAACTCAAATATGTCAATAGTCTGCAATGTTCCTTTCACTTCTGTAAACAGGCTTGCTAACCACAACATACACCAGAGGTACAAGCTGTACGCAGCCTGTTTCTGTTTCCACTTTGTTTCTATATTTGTAAAGTTCCACTCATTCACAAAAGACCCTCACCCTACCTGATAAATGGTATAAAGTAATTCGCTGTACTAGCTCAGGGCTCAGACTTTGGAGTACACAATTCCTCTGACCCTGCTGGCATCATAAAACTTGGTTCCCTCCACTTTTCTGAGTGTTGTTTGGTTTCTTCACCTCTGGTAAACCTAAAATTGCTGTAATAGGAACAACAGACTTTCAGAGCCATTTTAGATCTAAACCTTAACAGCAGTTTCGAGACTACGTAGTTATGGATTTTTAGAACCTGAAGACCACAGAATAGTTGTGGTGGATGGGAAGAACCAAACTCCAGGTCTGGCCATTTCACTACTTCCCCAAATCTCATCTTCTTGCTCTTGGAGGAAGGATTAAAAAGGGTTTCTCTGAAGCTTCCTGGGAAACATGAGCTCTCACATAATGGCTTGACTGAGGAGGATCCAGGAACTTCCTGGCTGGGACTAGAGTTGTCATCAATGTTCTTTGTACACCTCCATCTAGCCATGAGAGCCTTGTGTGCATCTTTTTCTGGAGTAGGCATTAGGGAATAACTATTTGAGTGAGTCCCACATTCAGCTAAAAGGATAATGCTCTGACTGAACTCCAGACAAAATTCTGAGTGTTTGGGTTGCAATTGTCCTCGGATCTCAACATCTCTTGCAAAAGACTATCCTTAAAGGTAAAGTCCAACCCCTTCCTTCTTGAGGCTTTCAAATGCATCCTGAGAACTTCAAAAACTCCACTCCTCAAAGTTTTTGAGAAGAATGAGAACCTTAAAAGTTAACATACAGACAAATACATGAAGCTTTTCCTAAACTTCTATCTTCAAGTGTTTTTTATAAATAACAACTGCACAAGAATTTTCCCAGTAAGCACCAGAGGTAGAAATATATAGATGTTTCTGAGAGATTCTTTCTGAGTAATTGAGAAAAACTTATAAAAGTTAGACTATGTGTTCTCTCTTTTTATTGTTCCATAATCTTTTCCATAAAACCATAACATTTATCAGCTCTCTACCTGCATATTTTTGTGGTTCCCCAAACAAAACTAGGTGCAAATGGTGAAAAAATTAATGGAGACTCAGCCTTGAAGCTCCTGCCTCCTTCTGACTCTCCTCTTCCCCCATTCCTGGCCCAGGGGCCAGCTAAGCACTCTGTTCCACTATGAAAGATATCATTGAAGCTGGAGTTGCAAATGAAGTGAGAGACCAGTGTGGATTCCAGCCATCCCCACAGACTCCAGTTGTCCCAGATTCCTTCTTCCTGTGCATCACTCCTGTATGCCCTGCTGACCTCAGACCTCAGCCCCTGGTGTAGAAGAACATCACACAAATAGACTAACTAGACATATTTACATCCCTTAGCAAATCTTATAATGTGTATATCTCACTGAGTGGCTTTGCTTTTGACTGAATCGAAAATGCTACAAGAGGGAAACAGGTAGGAGGAACACAGGCCCACACCTGCAAAGACTGAGGGAGGGCAGGCTTAATGCAGGCTCACAGCAGAAGTCAGGCTATGCAATGCGGGACTAGATGAAGTTTCAAGCTTCTGGATGTGGGTGACCTGACTGCCTCAGAAAACTACAAGTTTGAGAATCTGATAGAGAATAAGCCAGTCAAGGAGAAATGTTTCCTGCTTTTGGAAGGCCAGTATGTGTTGAGGTCACATCAGACTTTGCATGAAGGAGAAAAAGCACCACACACACACACACACACACACACACACACACACACACAATGTGAACACAGAGAATACTTGGTCTTCTCTGGCCAAGCAGCACTTTCCATGACTTCCTTCCATGTTTTTTTCTCTGCTTCTCCTTTCCTTTGAGATGCTGGAAATTGCAAGGACTTTTCTAAATCTTAAATGTAATACATGCTCCGACAGAGATTCGGAGGAAGTAGTCCCTTGATGAAGGTTCTGACTCCTTCTGTCACAGTTCCCTCTTTGGAGAAAGACAAGAGGCTGCAGTGAAATTGGTAGGCTTGGATGGTATTTTTGAAACCTGGAGCTCACAGGGTTCGGACAGCTTCTACACTTGCATGTGGTCCTGGGAGGGCCAGCCAAACCCTCCTGGTCTCAGAGGACCTGCAAAAGATGACTTCTATTAGTTCCTGAAGGGGAAAGAGGCTGACCTTAGACCTATGCAGAAATTCACTCCCTGCTCAGGAGAATAACAGCAGCCACCATTTTGTTGACCTTTGCTACTTGTAGTCAGGGTTTGCAAGGGAATAGATTTAATACAGGACACACAATTTATAGGATGAATTTATAAGATTCAACCAAAAAATCAAATGTAGAAGAGTGCAAGACATCTGTTCAAGCACTAGAGACCCAAGGAATCCAACTGAGGGTCTGAATCCCATGGCAATTTCATGCACAAGTTCAGCTGAATACCTATAGCCCATGGCAGTGTCCTTCGTGAGTCCAACTGGAGGTCAAGAGCCTATGGCAATGTCTCATGCAAGTCTGTATCAAGAATCTGCATAAGGAAGGCCCAAAGGCTAGTGGTGGAGTTTAGAAAGTCTACACCAGCAGTGTGAAGGATCCATGCCAGCAGGCTGAGAGATCTGCACTGAAGCCAGGAAGTGATGCCCAAGATAAGGACCGGACCTCCCCCAAAGAGAACCACAGCATCCTACGCAACAGCAAAAACCCAAGCTCTTCCAACTGTGAGAACATCTGAGTTCACATCAGGACAACCAGCGTGACAAGCATCTCCAGGAGAATCAACAGCACACCATCGTCCCTCCGGTTCTCCTTTTATGCTCTTGGCAACAATCCTCAGGTGGGCCTTCCACACCCAGAACCACACGGATTCAGTTCAGCTGGGTGTTGAAAGTTGAACACTAGTTAATCCATCACACCCCTTTAAATTAGAATAGTCAAGACTTCACCAGCACTGGAGAGATGCCAGCAAATTTCACCCAACAATTAACTGACAAAATCATGAACAGGGTAAGAACATCTCTTTCACCTGGTGTTCAGTAAGCAAAACAAAGAAGACAGAGCAAGACAAACAGGGCCACCACTGGAACGAGAAGCAGAAGACTCAGGAAAAATCCTCCAGTAGCAGTAAGGAAGCTTTCAAGGATAAAATTAGACAATTTTTAAAACTCCACTGTCTAGGTTTAAACAGCATAGCATTCTTCCTGACACCTTTAATACATAAGCTGAAAGAAAAGTTAGACATTTCTGAAAATAGACTTAGTAGCTTGTGCAAGAAATATCTCACAACAGAGTCATAATGCAGAATAATGAAAATCACAAAGGGAAAAGACAGAAAGCACTTGGAGGGCAGACCTGGCTGACCTAAGTTACCAGTATTAGATGTTCCAGATAAAGAAAGAGATGAAATCATAAAACTAATCAAATAATCTAGTGGGGTTTTTTTCTAAAGAAGGTAAGTTACAACATTAAGGCAGCTTTTCTGGTCCCAGTCAGAACAGATTAAAGAGAAAACTGGAGACCTGGACAGATCTTTTAAGAAATCCTGAATTCTAATTTGTCCACTATGTAATCACTACTTTTTTCCTTGCAACTGTCAGGAAAGAAGCAATTACTTAAAAAGGAAATAGAATCAGACCCAAGCTAACACTCAGCTTTTACTGCAATACAGAAAGCTAGACTGACACTTCTAAGGAAAACTAATACAAATATATTTGCAGATATACAAGGAACCTGAGTCTATGTCACCTATATGCTCTACTGAGAAACACACTTGGGAAAATACACGCAGTAAATAACTGTTCGAACAGGAAGGTTAAGAAGAATGAAACATCAGTAAGCAGCACTGGTAAGCATACAGGGTCACAGACGCATCCACTCTAAGAGGTTGGTGCTTATTCCATATTGATCGTTAAATGGCTTTAATATCACCTAAATACATGGTTGAACCTACATGTGCAGCCATGTATGGATATAGGAGTAACGTGAGTCAGAGTTTATTTAAAAGTTTTAAATAAGAAATTCTAGAACAGAGGAAAGCTAAACCCAGTAATAGCCTAAACTGAATATCTTGAGCTAAATGTTTAAGTCTATTTGAGCAAGATCTGGAAATGAAAAATAAGAGAAAGGTTGACAATAAAGGAATAAAACATTTCTAATTATTCCTTCTCATTTCACTGCTAGTAAAAAGGGATGGATAAAAAACACAAGTTGGTGGAAGCAAGTTAATAACTGTTGTCATAATCAGGCAGAAGATATAACACTTGTCTTGGAACTAAAGAAACCACTGAAGGAATTGAAAAGCAGAAAAATACTTTGATGTTACCAAGAGGAATATAAATTACTAGATATTAATAACTATAATAGTAATAACTGTAACTTACTAGTTAGTGATAACTTATTAAAGCTGGAAAATAATTTTTGATTAAAGGTAAAAGAAAAACAATACAAAGTAAAATATATAGAAGACATAAAATTATACAGAAAAGTATCTATTGTGATAAATACAGATAGACTGAATTCCTTTACTGGAATAGCCTTTTAGATTAAACAACAAGGAACACAAAGACTTAAGGAAAAAGTTACAATAAAAGGATACTATGCAAATTCAGAAAAACCAAAGCAAAGTTATTGTATATAAAATGTATTTAAAATGAAAACATTCAACAGGGGGCCAGAGATTTAGCTCAGTGGCATAAGCGCCTGCCTGGCAAGCGTGAGTTCATGAGTTCAATCCGCGGTACCGCAAAAAAAAAAAAAAAAAAAAAAAAAAATTCAACAGGATAAAGAATAGAAAAGTAGTGAAATTTTCTTTCCTCCCAAAATGCTAAATATAAGCCAAAAACTCATTTAAATAAAAGGCTTTGATTTAAAAAATGAATATACGTGGGATATTTTGATGTGCCATTTTCAGAAGTTGATATAGAAGTAAACAAAATAAAATAACAAAAAGCATGAACCTAGAAGTTACAACCACATCAATAATATGCACCCACAATTCAAATATTTGAAATATTTAAGTACATAGAAAAACTACCCTCTTGCAAAATAAACAACACATTCACTTCATAAATACTGAAGTAGTTATAAAAACTAATCATAAAGTTGACTGAAAACAATTTAAATTTTTTAAAACATAACATAGCATAGCATAATAAGATAAACATGATGTAAATAATGCTTTGGAAAGTATAAAATATCCTCCTAAGAAAGTATATATCACCTAAAATGTAATAAAAACACACATAAAATGTATGAAATGCTACTAAAGATATGATAAAATCACTTTAAGTAATTTTCTGTTCTATATTACTTTAAGAAATTATAGCATTTTTCTGTCTGCAACTAATTATTTTCATGTCTACAATTACTTAGAATTGAAAGTTTTTGTTTTAGATGTAAAGATCACTGAAAGAAATAGAATTGAGAAATTATTTCAAAATAAGTATTTATATGATTGTCTTAGTCCATTTGGGATGATGTAACAAAATACACTGGTTAATTTTTTTTCAGTGTTTTTTTTATTTAAAGAAAAAAATTTGAAACAGAAAGAGGGCAGAAATAATACAAAATCTCAAAAGCAAAAAAAAACAAAAAAACAAAAATAGTAACCAGCAAGAAATCACTAGTTGATAATTATATATTTTCCTCTTAGATGTAGTTGTTCAAGTTACAAAAGTAAAGCCTACAAAGTGGACAGACATCCAAACAGTGAGACTGCAATCAGCAGTGGTTAATTTTTAAATGACAGAAGTTGATTTCTCAGTTCTGAAGCTGGAAGTCCAAGATCAAGTCACCAGCAAGTTTGGTTTCTGGACAGGACCTGTTTATCACTACATGTTGACATGGCAGAAGGGACAGGCTTCACGATGGTAGAACACTTGTAATTTAATCCTCTCCCTAAATCTCCATCTCCCAATACTATCATCTTGGGGTTTAGGTTTCAATATATGAATTTTGGAGGGACATATACATTCAGACCATAGTAATGGTATACAGAATGTTCTCAAATGCTTCATTCTTGGACATCTTGACTGTCACTTTTAGATCACAATATTTTTTCTTGCAACCTCTGTATCAGTTTATTGTCATTCAGAAAAACATTTCCCAAGTGTTTTTGATGAAACTTCACCTTACATAATATTTCTGAGAAAGAGCTCGATGTCCAAAAATGTTTGGGAAGTACTTTATGTACTGTACCAAAAATTCTAGTATAAACACAGGAAGTCTGAGGGAACACTGACCTAGGATATTATATCTGGAAATTCTTGCCTTTTTGGTTACATCTCCACTACTACCCTCTTTCCATCTCTAATTGTATCATTCTCAGACTGTAATTAATTAAAAGGAAAGGAATTATAAACAATATCTAGTCTATGATGTATACCTTGTTTAGGAAGTTTTATGTCTCCAGCCAGAGAGATCCCTTCCTGGAGGGTAGTATATACATGTAAGAAACCACTGCAGGATCTTTGGAAGAAATCACTCTGCAAATGCCTGTAGTGCAATACAGCAAAAATAAGTTGGCTTATGCATTTCTAATTTAAGTTTCAATATCTTGAATAGTTCAAATGTATCTCATAATAACTGTGACAAACTCTACTTGTAATCTGATCTCTTTTTAAAAGGACACAGATGGTCTTTTCTCTGGGATTTCAAAAATAGGGTATCAGGACACTGCAAGAAAATTTCCCTTTGACAATAAACTTCACATATAAAAGAAGAACTTTGCTGTCTGTATTTAATTTTTCATAAAGCAAAGCAAATCATCAATGCTTTTACTTGGCTTGTTTTTAATAAGAATTATTATTGGATAACAAGGTGGAAATGCTCTCATGAATTGTCTGACAGTAATATTATAATATAGCCTAAAAACAGATGAAGGTTTAAAACTTTTCCACTAAAAAGCACTTATTTTAGATCCAGCATTTGTGATCACCTTCAGGACATAGTATTGATATTTTTTTCCAATTCTTCTCATTGATTTCAAGTAACTTTGGCATCACTTCAAAAACATTGTCAATTTCAATAATGGTCTCTAAGACTTTGACAAGCAGCGCTTCTATTCCAATGTATCTCTAACCATGAATCATGCATAGATAAATAACTATATTCAATCCTTGTCCTCTCTGGATTTGTCACAACTAAAAGCAAAATGAGCGATGAGTGGCTCTTCTGCAAAACTTGAAACTTGATAGCTTTAACACATCAATTTGACACAACTATAGAACTAAACAGGAAAAAAACGTTTCCCTGGTATTTTAGCTCAATTTCAGCTCCAAGTAAATTTTGGCAGTATTGCAAATGCCATACTTGAGGATAGTGTCTCCATTTCTGCAACATTTTTTAAAAACTCTTTGTGCTGAAAAGGGCTATTTCAAATAACAATTTTACTTTTGTATATTCCTGTCCAATGTTAAGTGTTGCAGGGACACAAATTTGCATGAAATCTACTGTCTTTTTAGTAATGTTTGTATGACCTCCCTTTACATTATTCATTCTGAGAAGCTCTCTATGTATATTTGCTCTTCATTTCTAAGTAAATGAACCTGAGGAAGTTGTATTTCTTTCTCTGCAATGTACATTACCCATATGCAATAGTTATCTATTGCTGCTTAATAAAAACCCATTATAATTATCTCATCCTTGTTGATCATTGATCCTTTCTTTGGTGGCCTGAAGGGCTTTTCTTTAGTTTTAAAATCTAACAGTGAATAATGGTACATTATGGAGTTGACATTTTAAGAAAGTTTTCTTGAATTATAGTTTTAAATATTCATTTTGTCCCATTGTTTTGTTAGCTCAGAAGATGCCAGTTGTACATGTGTTGGTGCTCTTTGATTTCTGTTTGTTGCATCAATCACTTCTCTGATCTTTCCTTGCTTGCTTTATTTTGTTCTCATTCTCCCATTGTGTTTCTGCCTTTGTTTAGCTCCCACCCACCCTCCCACTGTAGTTGGTTTTTTTTACACTATTCTTCCTTGGGCATCTTGTAACTTAGACTTGATTTCTGATAGGTCTTGTCTTTTACTTACATTTCTTTCCTGAATTTAATTTTCATTCAGAGGTACTCTTTTATGGCCATATATCAGTGTGGAGTTTCTGTAAAGGACAAATTTTTGTTTTCTTGTTTTTAGGTTGAGGGAGAAATTGTCTGTCTTCTAATTTTGTGGTTGTTTCTTACCTTACAAGACTCCAAAGTTTCCCTTTTTGCAAATTTTCCCTTTACAATTAGGTCTCCAAAAATCACCTCTTCCTGTATTTCCACATGCTCTTCTCTTAGAAGCAATGTCTTTTGTCATCTTAAATAGCAAGAATGTTTAAGTCCTTCCTTACAGCAGTACTCTGATCTACCAGGACATTTCCTTGTAGACCTAAGTCATTTCCAACTCAGGTGACAATCCTCTTTCAATAGTGACTGTATATCCATCACAAACCTTTCACTGCCTCATTTTCCTCTCCCAAATAGCATTTCCCCAGCTGCCCTTGTTCATCCTGAGGACAGTGAATAAATCATAAATGCCAAGTTGCTGGAATTTGTTGTTTTTTAAAATCTACTTACAGCTAAATTTGAAATTTGGGCATTCTTTTTTCTTCTGGTTATTCTAAAGTTCCAGATCTTGTGAAGTTTTATTCTTTTCTTCTTGCTGCCCTACACTGTTTAAGAGATCCAGATTTTTGTAGGCCATCATCATCTCAGCTATTCTCAGGGCTAATTTGGATACTTTCTGATAGATAAAGGCTGTTCAATGGGAACTCAGTCTTATTTAACTGAAGACTTTTTGGGAGGAGTACTACTGGGTGTTGAATTTAGGACCACCCACTTGGCAAGTAGTCGCTGTGCCACTGAGCTATTTCTCCTACCTAAGTCTTATTTAATAGGCCAAGTAAGTGCACAGTTGAGCGACTATCAATAATAATAATGTACTGCATATTTCAAAAAAGCTACAGGCAAGGATTCTGAATGTCTTTAACACAAAGAAATGATAAATGTTTGAGAAGATAGATATACTTACCAAGACTTGAACATAATACAACATATACATGTATCAAAATACCACATGGTGCTCCATAAAGGGGTGCAATTGTGATGTGTCAATTAAAAATAAATGAATAAAAATAAAATGCTTTCTTACCATAACTTTTGTGTGATTTCCATCAACCACAAAGACTTTACTGTTTTCCTTCCTACAGTTTTTTACTATGAAAATGTTAGCTATTTTGTGCTTCACAGATATAACATTATGTTGTATCATTGAATAAGCTTTTCAAACTACACATGCCTTGGAATATAAGTTCTAATACTGCCCTCTCCACCTCCCCAAGAGATAACCTTGTTTCTCCACTCCATGTTTTTTGAGAATAACTATTTTAGCTGTGGTACAAATGCATGCAACATATATCATGAAGAACCTGTAAGTGTAGGATCCAGAAATTCAGAGGGGATCCTGAAGGAAATTCCTCAAAGAGACAGTTTCTAGGGCCAAAGGATTTATAAACTGTAGAGACAGTTTCTAGGGCCAAAGGATTTATAAACTGTAGGGAGCGGCGTGATAGCTTCTCTGCTGCCACCCTGTCTCTCCCTCCTGTAGGTATCCGGTGTGTCAGCCTACATTTCCCATGATCCTCTCCCACCTGACCCAGGATATGATGATGATCTATCCGTGCTTGATAACTTCCTGCCTCCTCTTCTTTATAAGCCAGGGACACTTCCTCAATAAATGAGACTTGATTGGAACCGCTCAACTTGTCTCCGTCTCTCTCTCTTTACCCAGCCCCCACCCCATTTTCCTTCCTCTAGGGGAAACTCACGGATTGATCCACAGGCCGGATCAACTGGCGCCCAAAGTGGGGCCCCAATACGAGGAAGTCAACGAGGGATTGTTCACAGAGGAAAAGCCATGGCCATGGTAACTGGGGGACTCCGTCCCTGTGATCTATACAGACCACTGCCTGATGTCTCGTCCAAATCATGGTAAGTGAACGTAATCGGCATGGGTCAAGCTTTAAGTGAACATGAGTTGTTTGTTACTGGCCTCAGCAAGGCCCTCAAAGTGAGAGGGATAAAGGTTAAAACTAAAGATTTATTGCAGCATTTTCAATTTATACAAAAGGTGTGCCCCTGGTTCCCTCCGGAGGGCTCCATTGATACTAAACGATGGGAAAGAGTAGGTGATGCTCTTAAAGATTACTATAGATTTTTTGGTCCTGAAAGGGTCCCAGTGACTTCCTTTGCTTATTGGACTCTAATTTCTGAGCTACTGACTCAATGTCATGCAGATCCCCAAGTTGATGAGATGCTTACTCAAGGTGAGGCTGCATTATGCTCCTCCCACAATCCTACCCCTCAGCCAGCATTAGGTACAGCCAATGTGCCCAGTCCCCCTAGCTCTGTAATTCTTGATATCCCAGAGGAAGTGGTGGCTCGGCACCGAGCCACCACTTCCTCTTATTGGAGCACATGGGCATACCCAAAATGGTGCCAATACCCAAAATGGCGCCAATACCCAAAATGTCTTTCCACGCTCCCTGGAACTCAGCGCTGACACATTCCCCCCCCCAATATCAGCCTTTATATCCTGACCTCTCTAATTTTCGAGAGATTGATTGGTCACAATTAGCGGAAGAGGCCGCTCAATATCATGATCCACCTTTTGTGGCCCCCGTACTACCTAATAAACTCTCATCCGCCCCCCAAGAACCGCCTGATCCATCCTCTGCCCTTTCAAATTTAAAAGCCAAAATTCAAGACTTACAACTACAACTTAAAGTTAAACAAAAAAAACAACAGCTCATCTTACAACTCCAATCCTTAGACATAGACCCCCCCAAGCTCCACACCTAAAATGGCACCTACATCTGGCCCACCACAGGGTGCCCCTGCCATGGCGGTAACGGAAACAACCCTGCCCCCACAAAATGGCACCCCACATAATGCTGATGTGCAAGGTGGCACCGCGCCACCTGCCCCACAGGTCATCAGGGCCCATACACCTTTCACAATAGCTGCTCTAAAAGAATTAAAAACAGCAGTTACTCAATATGGTCCCACAGCTACCTTCACCCTTGCTGTCCTAGATTCCATGACACAGGGTTGGATTATACCAAATGAGTGGAAAGATTTAGCTAAAGCCTCTCTATCTGGAGGCCACTATTTACTTTGGAAATCCGAATTCAAGGACCAATGTGAACTTATAGCAAGAGACAATGCCAATAGACAACAAAATCCTTGGACCTTCCCCATGTTAGCGGGAACTGGAGACTTTAATTCTAAAGAAGCCCAAATGCAATATGACCCTGGCCTCTTCACACAGATTAATGCAGCTGCCTGCAGGGCATGGAGAAAGCTCCCCCCTAGTGGAGAGGTTACCTCCTCTCTTACTAATATTAGACAGAGACCAGAAGAACCCTTCTGTGACTTTGTTGCTCACCTCTTACAGGCAGCCGAGCGCCTCTTTGGCTCCCCTGAGAGTAATTCTGCCTTAATCAAACAATTATCATATGAAAAAGCAACATACACCTGCCAGGCTGCAATCAGGCCACACAAAACAAAAGAGGACCTCTCAGGTTACATCCGCCTGTGTGCTGACATAGGCCCTGCCCATCACCATGCCCAAGTTACGGCTGCGGCTGTAAGAGAGGTTCTTCTCACATATAAACAAGGAGGAAAAACCAATAATGGTAAATGCTTCAACTGCGACCAAATAGGACATTTTGTCAGGGATTGCCCCAAAGCCCCACAGTCTCCAAATGCCAAACAAATGAAAAGTCCTAATAGCCTATGTCCAAGATGCAAAAAGGGATATCATTGGGCTAGAGAATGCAAATCCAAATTTGACAAGGAAGGTAATCCCCTCCCCCAACAGGGAAACAGGATTCAGGGTCAGCCCCAGACTCCCAATCAAGGATAAGCCCCAGGGGCTATAAGGTTTGTCCCAGCACAAAACAACCCAATGCAAAACAATCTATTTCAGACCTCCGCCGCGCCACACCGGGAAGTGCAGGACTGGACCTCTATTCCGCCTCCAACACAATATTAACTTCTGACATGGGCGCACAGGCCATCCCTACTGGGGTTTTTGGCCCTCTCCCCAATGACACATGTGGGCTAATTCTTGGACGTGGCAGCACAATACTAAAAGGTTTACAAGTTGTCCCAGGAATCATACATAGATAATGATTATACTGGGGAAATTACCGTTATGGCATCCTCCATTTCTGTCCTGGTTTCCATCACTCAGGGACAATGTATTGCCCAACTGGTGTTGCTGCCCTTAGTTAAAACTCCTCATACAACCATGGCTTCCTATAGGGGAGACTCATCACTTGGGTCTTCAGATATATATTGGGCCCAACTCATTTCTAAAGACAAGCCCTTCATGACCTTACTGCTTAATGGAAAAAGCTTCTCGGGGCTTATAGATACAGGTGCTAATGTAACTATTATCAGAAAGGAAGACTGGCCCCTTACATGGCCCTTAGAGACAACTATGACTCATTTACAAGGGATTGGACAATCAAAAAATTCACAACGCAGTGCTAACCTTCTTACCTGGAAAGACCAAGAAAACAATCAAGGTCACATACAACCCTATGTTGTCGCAGGACTACCCCTTAATCTGTGGGGCAGGGACTTATTAACCCAGATGGGAATGCTGATGGGCAGCCCCAATACTATAGTCACAAAACAAATGCTTAATCATGGGTTTCTCCCTAATCAAGGCTTAGGCAAACAGAGCTCAGGTATCAAAATTCCTATTTCCCCAACTCCTAACTTCTCAAAGGCTGGCCTAGGCCATTTTCAATAGGGGTCATTGATATTCCTGTGGCCCATGCAAAAAAGATCACATGGTTGTCAGACACCCCTGTTTGGGTCGATCATTGGCCCCTTATCTCAGAAAAACTCATGGCCGCTCAACAGCTGGTGCGGGACCAACTAAAAGCAGGCCATATTATCCCAAGTGATTCCCCCTGGAATATGCCCATTTTTGTAATACGTAAAAAGTCAGGAAAATGGAGACTACTACAAGATCTCAGGGCAATAAACAAAACCATGGTTGTAATGGGACCATTTCAGCCAGGGCTCCCCTCACCCAGCACCATCCCCCTAGGATTCTTTAAAATTGTCATAGATCTTAAAGATTGTTTCTTCTCAATTCCCCTACATCCACAAGATCAAAAACGCTTTGCCTTTAGTCTTCCATCTACCAATTTTAAGGCTCCTATGCAAAGATTTCAATGGCGTGTTCTCCCTCAGGGAATGGCCAACTCCCCTACATTATGCCAGGCTTTTGTGGCTGCTGCTATACAACCAGTTAGAGACCATTGGCCAATTATCTACATCCTTCATTATATGGATGATATCCTCTTGGCAGGAAAACATAAAGACCAAACCTTACAATGTTATCAGGTGCTACAAGTTGTTTTACAAAAGGCTGGGCTCCAAATAGCGCCCAACAAACTCCAGCTTACAGACCCATACACATATCTGGGTTTTCAGCTACAAGGCACCCAAATACTCTCTCCCAGGCCTCAATTAAGACTTGATAACCTTCAGACACTCAATGACTTCCAGAAGCTTCTAGGTGACATTAATTGGCTCCTACCTTATTTAAGACTAACCAAACATGATTTACACCCCCTCTATGAGATCCTTCGAGGAGACATCAACCCAACATCCCGCCGTGAGCTCACACCCAACACCAGAAAAGCGCTCAATGCGGTGGAAGAAGCTATCGCTCAACAAACTGTTTCCTTCATAGATTATGATAAGCCTTTCCAATTCCTCATCTTTAACATAAAGCTTTGCCCCATGGCAGCATTCTGGCAACAGGCTCCCCTCATGTGGGTTCACCTGTTAGTTTCCCCAAAAAAGACACTCCTACCCTACTACCAAGCAGTTTCAGACCTAATAATTCAAGGCAGAAAACAAGGAAAATGTCATTTCGGCAAAGATCCAGGTATTATCATCCAGCCCTTTACTAAGGACCAAGTAGATTGGCTACTCCAGACAACAGAAACATGGCCTATTGCCCTAGCCTCCTTTTCAGGGACCATTGACAATCATTATCCCCAAAATAAGCTAATTGATTTTGCCAACCGTCACTCATTCTTATTCCCTAAGATCACAGCTTCACAACCCATCCCTAACGCCCAAGTGTTATTCACTGACGGCTCCTCCTCTGGTAGGGCTGCTTATGTGGCTCAAGATAATACCTTTACCTTCCAAGTAGGCACCTCCTCTGCCCAGCTGGCAGAACTGCAAGCTATCATTGCGGTTTTCACCGCTTACCCTGACCAACCGTTCAATTTGTTCACCGATAGTGCTTACCTTGCTCAATCTGTTCCATTACTAGAGATGGTTGCTGCTATTCACCATGCTTCCCCAGCTACAAATTTATTTAAACAGTTATGGGATATCATACAGCTTCGTTACCATAAGTTCTTTATTGGTCACCTACGAGCCCATTCCAACCTCCCTGGGCCCCTTGCCCGAGGAAATAATTTGGCTGATGCTGCCACATGCGCACAAGTCTTTATAACCTGCTCCACACCCACAGATGACTCCAAAGTATTTGATGCCCAACAAACTCATCAACTGCATCACCTTAATGCCCAAACTCTTTGTCTTCTCCATAAAATTACCTGAGAACAAGCCCGACAGATTGTGAAAAACTGCCCTTCTTGTGCCATCCATTTACCCGTCCAACATCTAGGTGTCAATCCAAAAGGCCTAATCCCTAACTCCTTATGGCAAATGGACGTTACTCATTTCAACGAGTTTGGCAATTTAAAATATATACATGTAATTGTTGACACATATAGTGGCTTCATCTTTGCCACCCTCCAAACTGGAGAAGCTACCAAACATATTATAGCTCACATGCTGTCAGCCTTCTCCATTCTGGGATGCCCTCAACAGCTCAAAACCGATAATGGCCCCGGCTATACCAGCACCTCCTTCACTCAATTTTGCAAGTGCCTTAATATTCTTCATATTACAGGTATACCTTACAATCCTCAAGGACAGGACATTGTTGAATGTGCACACCGCTCACTTAAGTCCATTATAGATAAAATAAAAGGAGGAACATGGTACCCTACTCGAGGATCCCCCAGAAATATCCTTTCACATGCTCTATTCATTTTAAATTTTTTGACCTTAGATGCCTCAGGCTGCTCTGTGGCATCTCGTTTCTGGCATACACAGACACAGACACAATTTGCATCTGTACTTTGGAAAGACCCAATGACCAATACATGGAATGGCCCTGATCCTGTTTTTATCTGGGGACGAGGCTCAGTCTGTGTTTACTACAAACAAGAAAAAGAGGCTAGATGGCTACCTGAATGCCTCATAAAACAAATAGATAGCCCTTCATCAAAAACACTATGCGACACCCAGGAATAATATTCTCTCCTGAGGCACAATCCCCTATGCTATCTTACAGATGATACAACTTTCCAAAGCCTTATGGGCCATCGTTGGACTCCTGACACAACTACATCTGATGGATGGCAATCTCCATCAACCCTGGCAGTGGACCATCACTCGCTGGGATGATCAAAAAGTGGTTCGGACCTGGTCAGGATCGGGAAATCCAAGCTTTCAGGTCTATTCCTGTGACCTTGTGCCCATTGAGCCATGCCTTAATAGGATACCAGTGTATCTTTGCCCTGCTGCAACAGAAGGTAGATCATACTGTAACTCCCCAGGAGATTACTACTGTGCCTACTGGGGTTGTGAAAGGGTTGCAACAGGATGGCAACCCTCCTTCCCTGATAAACACCTTAAGGTAAAGTGGGGGCCATCAGGTTGCTGCCCACTCAGTCATTGGGAAGGAAGAAGAAAAGATTGTGAGTATCTAGACCTCACCATCACCACTCCTGATGAAGCTGGCTGGCTGATAGGGCACACCTGGGGATTTCGATATCACGAGCGTGGCCCAGACAGGGGTGGTCTTATTCTCATAAAAAAGGCTCCTTTACTGACCCCAAGTGTGGTCATAGGCCCAAATCCTGCCCTAAGGAAAATTGATACTGATGTCCAAACCCCCCCTCATATCTCTAACTCCCGTACCTTCCCATCCACTTTAACCACCATACACCAATCGGGTCTTACACCCACCCCACTATGTCCAAATTCTAAACTGTTTAACTTGATTGAAGGGGCATACACCGCCTTAAACCATACTCGGCCTAACCTTACTCAATCTTGTTGGCTATGTCTGAGCGCTCCTCCCCCATACTACGAAGGAAAAGCCCTCAGTGCATCCTTCAATACTTCCTCTGACTCAAGCCAATGTTTATGGTCCCAATTTCATAAATTGACCCTCCCCAATGTCTCAGGACAAGGAACTTGCCTTGGTCAGCCCAGTAACTGGTCCAGTAAACATAAGCCTCTATGTGCCCGGTTTCACTGATCATTCGACAAGGGTAAATATATCATTCCACCTCCTGGGACATTTTGGGCTTGTAATACTGGCCTCACCCCTTGCGTAGTGACTGATGTTTTCAATACGTCAGCAGACTATTGTATCCTTGTGAATGTTTTTCCTTGCATTGTGTACCATCCTGGATATTACCTTTTCCAGGCTTCCCAAACAGATTATAGGTCTAAACGGGAACCAGTATCATTGACCTTAGCTATACTCCTGGGGATGGGAGTTACGGCAGGTATAGGAACAGGAACCTCAGCATTAGTCTTGGGACAACAACACCTACATCAATTACAAACAGCTATAGACCAAGATTTAAAGGAAATAGAGACTTCCATAACCACTCTACAGGAGTCCCTTACCTCCTTATCTGAAGTAGTTTTGCAAAACAGACAAGGGTTAGATCTCTTGTTTTTAAAGGAAGGAGGACTATGTGCTGCCCTCAAGGAAGAATGCTGCTTCTACACTGACCATTTGGGTGTCATTAAGGATTCCATGACAAAATTAAGAGACTGCCTAAAAAGCAGAGAAAGAGACCACCTCAGAGAAACCTCCCTCTCTTCCATGTGGGGAGGCCTTTTTCCTTACATTGCCCCCTTATTAGGCCCACTAGCCGCCTTGCTACTGCTTCTCACTGTAGGCCCCTGCATTTTCCAAAGGATCATGACTCTTGTTAACAATAGGGTTGACGCGCTCCTGGCCAAGCCCATTCAGGTACATTATCATCAATTGGAGATGGCAGATCAAGAAACCTGGAGGGAAACAATCCCTACAAATGGCCCATATGATGATGTGTGAGTCAACTGCCCTGAGGCACTGGACAGGCAGCCAGAGATGGGCAACTAGGACACATATGTTACGCCACCAGCCGCCTAAGACAGGCACAGGACCAATTGCTGTCCTGCAGGCCCAAGATGGGTAAGGCCTGGTTGGGTTCATATGAAGAGTCCTTGACCCAAGACAGGCGCTGTCCTCACAGGGCCTGCCATACTCCTATAAAGTGATAAGGGAGGAGATGTAGGGAGCGGCGTGATAGCTTCACTGCTGCCACCCTGTCTCTCCCTCCTGTGGGCATCTGGTGTGTCAGCCTACATTTCCCATGATCCTCTCCCGCCTGACCCAGGATATGACGATGACCTATCCATTCTTGATAACTTCCTGCCTCCTCTTCTTTATAAGCCAGGGACACTTCCTCAATAAATGAGACTTGATTGGAACCGCTCAACTTGTCTCCTTCTCTCTCTCTTTACCCAGCCCCCGCCCCGTTTTCCTTCCTCTAGGGGAAACTCACGGATTGATCCATGGGTCGGATCAATAAACCTCCAAGACCTCAGGCAGGAAAAATATGGAACTCTATAGATTTGGGGTGGGGGATATGTATCAAATCAATTTAAGTTATATTCTGCTATCAACTAGGGTATTAGCATCAGAAAGTAACTATTTATATGGTATTATAAAGGGAATAAAAGCAGGGATAATTTTTAAAAATTGTAAGTAATAAGAAAACAAAGCTATACAGATGGGGTAAACCAGGATGAATACCACATACACCTTTATTTCTCATATACTATAATTTTGCAGCAGGGTATACACATTAGTAACTGATGAAGGGTCATGGTAGGCCTAGCAACAAACAAGTTCATGGGTAGTTTTTCAAACCTCAAGTCTCTTGGGTGATAGACGAGCCTCAAATCCAGAGAAGCCTGGACAAATTCTCCCCATCCCAAACTATCTTGCTTTCTATCTCTACATCTTTTCTTATAACCTTTCATTAGGAAAGAGTTTTACAAATACTATAGAGAAAAATCAAAGGATTGTGGGACCCTAGGACCGCAAAGCCACAGATTAGACCTCCAGGTTGTTAAGCAGAGTCCCATCAGGTAACTACCTCATATCCACATGCTCTCACTTAGACTAGTTTTATCTAAGTGGGACTAAATACTGGGAATCATACCTTTGATTCTTTTCAACCAGCTCTCTAGCCGTTAACTCTAAACTTGACAGTTATGCAACCCAAAATCCCCACTGGTAAATACTGAAGCTTTTACTATTCTCTTGGTTTTGTTCAGGTTTGGTTTTGCCTCTGAAATAGGTCCAAAGCATAGTGATGGACTTGGACTTTTGATCCTGATGTGTAGAGGTAAAAAGCACCTCCCAGGACTCTGCCCCAGATCATTTTCTATCTCCAGTCTCCTTGTCTGCATCTCTAATAAACAACTCTTTGCCACCTGTAGCCAGAGTAGCACTAAACCGTCCTTCTTACCTGAGGGGGAAAATCACCATTAGGCATGGTGTCACTCAGGAGCCTAAAAGAGCTAGGGCAGGACAAGAAGGTACAGCAGGGAATAAAGGCAGCAGAACCCAGCAGTCAGGATCCTAGTGTCATAGCTCATCCTTTACCCTGGGCCATCCCTGCTCTCTCATCTAGATTTTCTGTCTGCACCAGATATTCTTGGGGATTCTAGCAGCTAAGAGTTTCATTAGACTTTCACTCGATGTGGACCTTTGAGCCCCCAATGCCTTTGCAGCCCTGAAGCAAAGTGCCTACTCAGGCAGCAGATGGGAGGCCTAAGAGCATGGAGAGCCAAGCTTCCCCCGCAGTTTAGGCAAGCGACAGGAGATCAGTGAACACTGGCAGTCATGTTCGTGTCCCTGCTTTGCACCTTTGACAAGTGCTCCATCAGTCTCTTCTTGGATACCTGCCCCAATGGTGACCTTCTCCTCTTCAAAGAAGTCCCTTTCATTTTGCTTTTGTAAATGCAACAGAGAGGAAAAGAAGTAGGAACTTCAAGAGAAATTCACAAAATAAAGTGACCAGAGGGAGGTATCAAAGACGAAGCTTCATTCCCTGCCTTGTCACAGTATACATACCAGAAGAAGGCCACACCAGAAGCAAGCCCAGTCTGGGAACCAGCACCATACATAGGCCACCACCAGACTGGAACAGCCAGACCCCAGCCTCTTCCAGCACGTGGGCTAGCAAACAAGAAGTGCCAATTCTCTCCCCTGCTGCCTTAAGTGGCCAACTTACCCAGAGAAACACAGGCTATGATGATAGCTGTGGAGGTGAAATACAATTGGATGCCTGTGGTGCTTTGGTGTTTCACTAACATTGCAGGTCTAGGGCCAGTGGTCTGATCATAGGTTCAGACAATAGCAGTACACAGTATGGTATCTAGGGGGCATCTCCTTCTGAGGGCTGCAGCCATTGATGATTCCCTATGGTCTTGTTTTGGTCCCTATATTGTTTCCATTGCTTTGTTGGGTTGGGTTTTATTCTCTTTTGTTTTGTTTGATTATGTCAAATCTGATGGCAGGAGAAGCTATTTGAAAGATAGCAAGATATATTATGGTAGCAATTTTGGATTTACTATGGGCTTGTTTTGATGTCCTTTATTGTATTCATTGTCTTGTTTTTATTGTTTCTGTTCTATTCTGTTCTGTTTGATTTTTACTATGACTGAAGGTATCTGCAACTATTTTGAAAGCAACAGGAGGCATTATGGCAACTATTGTTGATTTCGTAGTGTTTTGAAGTCCTGTATCTCTTACACTGGTTTGCTTAGATTGATTTCATTCTGTTTTATCCTCTTTAAAATAAAATAAAAATCAAAGTATACATATCAACTAGTCACAATGAATATAATCATCATCATAAGTCACAAACATGAACTAAAAAATAATAATAATGATGATGATGATGATGATGATGATGGGAAAATAAGACCTAGAGACCAAGGAAGGGAGTTAGGTGTGAAGGGGTAGGGACATAAAAGAGAATCTAGATATGTTAAGTGCATGTACCTACTGCCTAAGGCAAATGTACACATTATGCACTCAAACATACTAAGAAAATCATAAAAGTTCATGGATGGTAGTGCACCCTCATAGAAAGCAACAAGTAGGTATTAAGGCGTGGGGGTCCTGAGCTCAGTGCTGAACAAATAAATGACTCTGAGGAGCTATCAAGGCACCCAAGTAAAAGCAAATGTTAGTTTGATGCTCAGATTCAGAGTTCAGAGGAGAGATATTCAGGATGGGGCACAAAATGTAAACCACTTTTCTGAAAATCAACAGACATAATCATTAAATACATGAAATAAAAAGAAGAAAAGGACCCAGAGGAATATCAGCATTGGAAGGATACGGAGACGGGAAATTGGTTGTTGGCTCGAGGGCTGGGGAAGGACCAGGAGGGATCACATGGGACCAGCCAGCCAAGGAGGAGCTCAGCAAAGACCAGGTTGCCAGTAATGCAGGTACTACTGAGGAGTCAGTGAAAGTGTCCACAGGATGCAGTAAGGTGGAGACCGTGTATTAAAAATGGATTTTGGTGAAATGATCAGGCCCAAAGTTAAAAGGGATTGAAGACCAAATGGGAGACAAGGCAATGGGATAGTGAGTGTCGACAACTCTGTGAAGGTACTTAGCCCTGAAAAGAGAAACAAGCATACAGGTGTGAGATGTGGGGTCTGTAGAGGTTTTCGAAAATGGGAAAGAATGTAGAGTTAGCATGTGTCTGTGGGATGAGCCTGATGAGTCAGGCTGATTGCATACACCAGAGAGGAAAGGACACTGTTTTTCTTTACACGTCAGAGGAAAGGGGAGCAAGGACAGAGGAAGGGACTGCATCATTAGCCTTGCAGAATTCTCATGGATGAGTTCGTCTACCTGGACAAGTAAATACCTGGGGTTTTGTCTTGTTTGCTTTTTAGCACTAAGTCAATTTTAGTATTTCCTTTCTACACTGTCCTTTTTTTTTTTTTTTACTATCTTTACATCTCAAAATTATTTTATTCTTGTGAAACTTTAAAAATATAACCAATGTCTACAAAAGCTATGATTTTTCAAGAAATGTTATATCTACTCAAAGAAATGAAATTCAGATATTTTAGAGAAAGAAAAATCTAGAAAACTGTGTTTTGGTATGCTTTTCCAGAACATTCTCCAACATCATTTTCAGAGTAACTAAAGGAAATTCAAATGAAAAATAAGATATCAATGGTTTGTGTTGATCATCACTTTTCTTTTGAATCAGTATTGAACCAGGAAGTGGCTATCCGGGTCCTCAGCCACTACCCATCCACCTTAGTCACCTGACTCCTTAGGGAGCCCCTGAGTGTCAGTCTTGTATTCCCTACTGTTGTATGAATTTTCTAGAGAGACATGAAAAAAAATGTCTGCCTCCGAATTGAAAAGGCACTGACAGTCCAAGGAACAACTTGGGCAAGTCCAGCTAGGTGAGTCAGCAAGTTTATTAGGGGTGACTTATAGGCTGCAGCATCACCAGAGTCACTAACCCATCCTGTGCTAGGACTCTGATTTTTTAGGGCACCAACTAACTAAAACAGCAAAACAGGATCAAAAGCAAGAAGGATCCTTGGGGAAAGCTGTGTATTCTCTGCTTCTATCCCATTCTTATCAGGAAACTGCAGGTTTCAGTAAACACTGTCCTGCCCCAGTGGTGGGTGACCTCGTTGTGCTGTAGTCTGGCACACAGCCAAGGCTAAACAGTGCAAGATGGAGCTACTTTGGAGAGGGTTACAAGAACTGGTTTCACCACAACTTGTTCACTGACAGTTTGTAGAATGTCTTAGTTACTGTTCTCTCTCATTGTTGAGACAGAATACCTCACACCCAAAGTTAGGGAGGAGAAGGTTTATTTCTTACAGGTTTCAGTCTATACTCAGTTGGCTCCAAGGCAAAATGACATAGCTGAGGTGCAGTAGTTCATGGTGGCTGCAAATAGCAAACAGGAATAGCAAAAAAGATGAAAGACAAACCTTCTTCCCTCCCTTATATTGTATGCGGGCTCCACACCTGGGTGGATGCAACACTCAGCCAATCCCAGCTTTAGACAACAAACCAAGCACAAATACTTGATTCAGCCATGTCCATGATTGAATGAGGCTTGAAGGGAGGCATCCAAATACAAACCATAACATAGACACTCACAGAGTCAGATTGATTCTCATCATAACTCAAAAGAAAAAACAGTCTTCCCACAAGGATCTTCACTCAGAAGAATCACCTCTTCCCCCTTCTAAAGCATCTGGAAATGATTGAGAATCTCTTTTTTTCCAGCTCGGGAAATATGAATCATTTTCTACCACCTATTCATCTGGACATACCCTTTTTATCCACACTTGCTAGTGCTCTATATGCAGAGATGAAGACCACTGATATGAGTAGATAATGAAAACAAACATAGTCTTTCAGCCCTGAGCCATAGATTCATAAAATCTGAAGGGATTTTGAGAAATCATGGGTTAGCAGATTCATCCAATTCAGTCTCCCATTCATGGGAAGCCCTCATCAATTTTCCTCATAATAGCACTATAAACTCTGTTAGAATCTTTCAGGTGAAGGGGAAATTCTACTTATGAAGCTAACACTAGAGAGAACAGGACAATGCCTTAGGATTTCTAAAGGGTTCTCCTTAGGAAGACAGGCTTGACCCCAAGGGCAGAAAAGAAACACAAGATAGAACCTCCAAGAAGCAGATTTTATCTCCATGTAAGAAAGAAGACCTTGAGAGGCAGGGCCAGCCAAACAGACTTCATAGCCTCATCCTCCACCCATCTTTCCCTTCCTTCTGAAATTCATGGTCCTCCTGCCTGTCCTGCCTATGGTTCACTGTAAATGCGAGGAAGAATTCTAGTTCCCAGCCAGAACAAGTCTGGGAGCTGCCTCTGGTTTGTCCTTCATTCTACTGATGGGGAAATAGTTGTCGTCTCATTCTTTTCCTAAAAGCCTGCAGAATTCAATGATGGAGTCACGTCCTACTTTCAACCAGCTTAACATTGCCATGGAGTCACAGGTCCACACAGCAGACGGTAGGGAGAAAGAATGCTTAGAAAGAGCCCCCACTGAACTGCAATTGTTCAAAGGAAGGAATGCTGGGAACGGGGAGTAGGAGAGAGGGACCAGCCCCTATCAGCAAGGTTGTACACATACACACTGCAGCAGGGCCACTGCTCTCTCCCACAAAGGACACAACTCTTGCCAGTTATATTTTTGCTTACACCAATAGCATCAGACTTTCTTAAATCCCTGCAAGATGGTGTTTAATGGTTTGGGGCATCATTAATTTTTTATTATTATGAACATCTCTCTCTGTACATATAAATCTACCTCATTCATACTACAAGTTAAATAGTATTCCATTATAGGGTACACACACTTTGTCTCTTATTGGGCATCTGAGATATTCCCAAGTCTTTCTGAAACCTCTGTGAAAATCCTTATGCACACGCTGGTGGGCTGCACTTCTGTTAAAGCTCTAAGTTTTTCACCTAATAAGCAGGTGCCACCTTTTGTGCATATGTCTCTGTGCATATATCTGAGTACTTCTGAGGGTAGATTCCTTAAAGAAGAATTGATAGGCCAAAGGCAATGAATATTTTTTAAAGGGAAGTCCAAAAGACTTACCAATTTATACATGGGAATTTAAGGGAACTCTTACTTCCCTCATACTGACTACCATTCTAGTTCTCTTAAACCTTTTAATGTTTGCCAATTTGTTGGGTGGGAAGGAGGCACCCAAGTTGCATTTCCTTGTCACTGATGAGTCTGAGCTCTTTTCATATCTTTGTTGATATTTTTATTTCTTATCCAGGGACTTGTTCATATGCATCCTCTTCTGGTTTCTTTGTTAAGATGTCTTTTTTCATATTGATTCAGAGGAGCCTTTTATATGATTAACATTTGATTAATGCTTTATGCATTTTACATGCTATAAAAATTGTCTCCTGGTCTGTCATTCATCCTCTAACTGTGCTTAACTGCTCATTTTTCTAATCATTATTCAAATTTTCTCATTAATTTTTAAAGACATTTTCTAGCTTAAGGACATTGATACTGGTCATTAACTTTAAAAAATATTTTTGTTTCCTTTTTTGCTCTGGATTTTGTTGATTTAAAAGATATTTCAAGTTTATTTAGACACATAAACTCTTGCATACCATCCATGTTTGGGATGGTATTCCTCATTCTGAAATGAGATCCTGACCAATATCTTCTTCAAGTTCCTTAGCTATGGTCTTTTAATGCATCTGGAATTTATTTTGTTATGTGGTATGCCATAGGAATCTTGCTTCTTTTTTTCCAAAATAGTTGGTCAAATTTCCCAATATCTTTCATCAAATTAGTCATTCTTTCCCTCAGATTTGGGATCCCAACTGACTCATACACTTAATTTTTATTTGGACTTAAAAGAGAGAAATGATTGTAATCAACAATCTTAACTTCACTTGCAGGGGCGAAATGAAGTTTTATTTATTTTGGACAGGAAAGGAGTGTGTGGTGTGGGATAAAATCAGGGGCAGGTGGTTAAGATAGTCATGGAAATTATTGTGAAAAAGGAAAGTCTACGAAAGAAATGACAACAAAAAAACTACTGAGTCATAGAAAGGACATGTTATTTTTTTTAATGACTTCAAAATGGCCCCAAGCAAGGATTATTTAGAAGAACCTTAAAATAGAAGATGATGCGAATAGAACTGGACTCTCAAGATGAAGAAAAAGTTCCAAGCAGTCCACCCTGCCATCTAGCCTAGTGGCTGTCATAAAGTGTGGTGTGGATACATGTTAGGGTTCACTAGTTAATTATCAAATGCAAAAGGAATAAAGAAAGCTGGAGATTCCTTTTACTGAGTACCTACTATGGCCCCATCTGTCCTAGTCCCTTCCCATACATTTTACTTTATAAATTTTATGAAATGAAATTCCCATAATCTGCCAGATGTGGTGGTGCATATCTGTGATTCTAGCACCCTGGGAGACTGAGGCAGCATCACAAGTTTGAGCCCAGACTGGGCATCATTAAACACCCTGATCTGTTTCCTTTCTGTCCTGTTCTTTTGTATATACTTCATGGCAGGAACTATCACTTATTAAATCTTTATTCCAATGCCCATAGCTAATAAATATTAACAATGTATGTTTAAGCTTTTGAACATACTTTTTTAATTCTTGTAACAATCTTGTGACACAGCCACTATTATTATCATACTTGTACAGATAAAAGAAATTGGGACTGGAGAAGTTAAGCAGTGTGCCCATTCTTTTTTTAAATTGTGATTTATTATTAGTGTATGTTTGTAATACATAATGCTCATATTCTTGCATGGAGCTGGTATATACATCTTAATTCCTCTTCTAGCCCATTTCCTTCCTTTTCCTCCTCCCTCCCTCCATCTCTTAACCCCCTTCCCCTGTTAGAAAGGTCTCCTGCTTCCTATTATCTTTTATTTCACTATTTATACTTTGCATTTATCATAAGAGAAACCATTCAATATTTAAGCTTGTGTGTCTGATTTATTTCATTTAACATTATAGTTTTGAGCTGCATTCATTTTCCTACAAATGACTCAAATGTATCTTTCCTTATAGCACAATAGTTCTGCAGTTTGTGTAAATAACACGTTTTCTTTATCCATTCATCACTTAAACTTCTATCAGGGAAGTTTTCCCACATCATTAACTATTCCACAGTAAAGTTCCCTTAATGACTACATAATACTCCATCCAGTGGGCAGGTCACCATTTATTTAACCATTTAAATATTTATTTTCAGTTGTCGGTGATCTTTAATAAAATAATAAATGCCATTAGGAATACCTTTGTATTTAAAACTCATGAATCTTGCTTCTCTAAAAAGCACTCATCTAAAAAGAAATTAACAGTTGATTGATTTCCATTGATTTTGCTCAGTCTCTTCCTACATACTGTCAAATTTTCTTCCAAAAACGTTCTACCATCTTACATTCTGTGCACAATAAATAAAAGTGCCCATCTTATATTCTAGCCAATATTTTACATGCTAAGTAATTTTTTTGGCATTAATGGAGATTGAAATTAGGGCCTTGGCACTGAATTTATATCCTCAGCCCTTTCTGAATTGTTATTTTGAGACAAGATCTCACTACATCACCATGTTGCCCAGGCTGGACTCAAATTTGCAATAATTCTCTTGCCTCGGCCTCTCAGGAAGCTGGGATTACGGGCATGAGCCACCACACCCCACTAAATCCTGATTTTAATGGATAAGCAATTATACATCATGATTATAGCTCATTTTTATCATATAGGAGAAACAAAATGAACTTCAGGTCTTCTAAAAATTTTAATGAAGATATGACAGTAAACAAGACAGACAACCTCCCACCCCACCACCGCCACTCCCCGCCTTTCTGGAACTCACAAACCAAAATAGGGGTGCATTAAACATGCAACCCATGTGCTCCAGCTGTAAGTCCTGTCATAGGCATTTTGTGGTACTTGGTGTTTATTGGTCTTTTTTAAAGTACAACAGCAAGAACTCATTTGACACAATAGCCTTTGGGATAGATGTTATCGTTATTATTTCCATTTTACAGATGAAGAAACTGAATCTCCAACAGATTTTTAAAAACCTACCCAAGGTCATACACGCAGAAAGGAACAAAAACAAGGTTCCAGAGCTAGGTTTAAGATGGCGGATCAAAAAGCAGCAAGATACTCAACCTCTCTGAGAGTGACAACCCATGCTGGAAGAGGGAGCCATGGAGAGACAGAAGGAGACGGATCCTCTCCACCCAGGAAGAAACTAAAGGCCAAAGAGCCGGTCAAACACGCAGTCCCAGGGCTACAAATGCAGAAGCTGAGATTTGCAGCTGCAGCACTCTCCAGCCGCCTGAATTCGTGCCACCACCGGGACTGGCCAGAGCAGCCCAAATTCGCGACTCACAGAGCCTCAACCCGCTGGAGCAGCCTGAACTTGTAACTCGCGCAGCCTCCACCTGCTGGAGCCACCACGACCCACCGGAGCTGCCATCTGCCAGAGCCACAACTGGCCACAGGGGCCTGAACTCTTGACTCATGCTGCCACTACTCCCTGGAGCACGCAAAATTATGCCACTGTGACTGGCCGGTTGCGCTGAAGACAGGTCAGCGAGCCCAGCGGAGATCGGAGCCAGCAAGGGACCACACAGTAAGTTCTGGGAATGAGACCCTCCCCATGGGAGGAGGGCAACCAACTGGATGACATGTTGGCACCAGGCAGGAGGAGACTGAACTGGGAACAACAGTGACTTCAGTTGGTTGCTCCCTTCCCAGAGCAGATTGGTGGCATCTGCTCAGCCTGGGTCAAGCCTCTGGCTGCTTCCCAATGGGCTGTCCCAAACCAATTACCAACACATAGCACACACTAACCTCGTGAAGGCCTCGGAAGGTTGACTGGCCTGGTAGGGAGGGGCCAGCATACACAGCTTCTGCCCACACCTCAATGACCAAAAGCAAACAGGAGAGGGCAGAAATCCCTTGCCAGCCTGCTTCAGAAGAACCATAACCAACAAGGAAAGGGGCTGTGACCTCCACTATACAGCTGTATGGAAGAAAACAAAAATATGACAAGAAACACCAAGAAAATGCCCCCATCCAAAAACCCTGAGAACTTTGATCCAGGAGAGGGAAATACAAAAGAGACTGAGGGCAGCAAACATGCAACATCAGACACAGCTTCAATGGACATTAAGAGGTATCCTCAGGACCTTGTAGATGAGCTCAAAACTAAAATATTAAATCAGGTAAAGCAGGATATAAGTAGACTAATAAAAGAAATGCTAAGCACCTCTCAAGAAGACACAGACAGAAAAAGGGAGAAACACAAAAAAAGGAGAAAAACCTTCAATAAAGAATATAAAGAAAATCCAGAATACATGAAGCAGATTAAAAGAGATTACCAGGAAATTAAAAGCTCCATTGAAAGCTGGCAAAACTACTTAAAAGAAACTAAGGATAGACTATCAAAACTTGAAGACAAGTTTGCAATGTGTGATCATGAAAGGAAAGATCTCTTAAAAATAACAAGGAAACAGGCAGTAACAATACAAAGGTTAGAAGATGACAAGAGAATCCATAATTTAAGAATAAGAAATGTGAACGAAGAAGCAGGAATACATACAGGCAAATTACAAAGGCTAATCACAGAAATAATTAAGGAAAACTTCCCAAGCACGGGGAAAGAAAATGATATTCAGTTATATGAGGAATACAGAACTCCAGCCACCTACAACCAAAACATATAATAATCAAGATACCAGGAATTCAATATAAAAACAGAATATTAAAAGCTGTCAGAGAAAAGAAACAGATCACCTATAAAGGAAAGCGCATCAAGATCACAACAGATTTCTTGGCACAGACCATCAGATCAAGAAGAGCTTGGAGTGAAGTCTTCCAAGTCCTGAAGGAAGGTGGCCTCCAGCCCAGATCGATGTACCCTGCAAAACTGTCACTAGAAATTAATGGAGAAACAAGATGCTTCCATGACAAAGAGGAACTGGGGGAATTTGTGACCACCAAACCAACCCTACAGAGAATACTGAAGGACATTCTAGAGAGAGAGAAAAAAAAATACCAGGATTTTAGGAACAGTGGCAGAAAGGCCTCAATAAATGGGGCAGGCAGTAGAATGAAGGAGAAAAGTAGACAAGCAATGGCAGAAAAATAGCATAGCAGAGATGGGGCAGATAAGGTTGGCTATAATCTCTAACATAGATGGCCTTGATACACTTAAAAAAAATACAGGAAGAGTAGATCAGGAGGTAGGGTCCATTGAGATGCTCTGTATAGGAAATATAATCAACCTGAGAGAGGGTTTATGGACTGAAAATCAAATATGAGAAAACAATGCTCTATGTGACAGGGAGCCAGAGAGAAATAGGGGCAACTCGACCACCACCTGCAGAGTTTGGAAACACAGGATACTTATGTGCAGTAGAGAATTACTCAGCTATAACAAAGGAAAACCTAGAGGCTTTTGTAGGTAAAGGAATACAACTTGAGATCAAGTTCAGGAGTAAGAAGGTTCAGAACCACTTTAGGTAAAAAGCAGGTTGCCCCCCAATCTAAAAACTGAAGGAGTTGCTGGGAACCAAAATGCACAGCACCCTGTGCAAATGAAAGGGGAGGAATATTGTAAAAAAAAGAGGGCAGAGGATACTGTTAATAGCATACCAGGATTTAAAACCCACATTAGGGAAGAAGACAAGATGGCCAATCAGTGAGCAACAAAATACAAAGCCTCCCGGGAGAAACAATTCATATGCCAGAATAAAACACCCTGGAGAGACCCAGACAGAGGGAGTTAGATCCTCTTGACACAGGAAGAAATTAAAATGTAAAAAAGTTCATCAAATACTTCAGGGCTACAACTGAAACAGCTAAAAACTACAGGACACAGCATTTTCACAATGACCCGCCAAGTTTGCACCAACTTGAATCTGCGCCAGCCAGCAGAGCCACCCAAACTCGTTCCTGCTGCCACTCACAGGAAGCACAGCAGCACTGAATTCAGGGGTTGGTGAGCCCAACAGAGAGTGGATCTGGTGAAGGGATCTTCATTAATCCACGGTCAGTGCTGGGAATGAGACACCCCTTCATGGGAAGGGCGCGACCAAATGGGCAACATGTTGGAATCAGGCAGGAGGAGCCTGAACTGGGAGAGACAGTGACTTCAGTTGGTTCCTCCCTCCCCAGAGCAGATTCCTGCAGTTTGCTTGGACTGGGCTACACCCCTGGCCAGGACCCAATGAGCCGTCCCAAATCGATACCCTGTGCTTAGTAACACACTAACCGGGTGAAGGTACCTGAAGTTCAGCTGACCCGGTGGGGAGGGGCAGGCAAATACAGCCGCTGCTTACACCTTAGTGACAAGAGCAGGCAAGAGAGGGCAGAGGTCCCTCGCCAGTGTGCTCAGTGTGCTTCAGAGGAAACGTGGCCAACAGGGAAGGGGGCCGAGACCTGAACTGTAACCCATGTGGGGGAAGCCAGGGCTATGAAAGGAGAGAGAGGCAGGAGGAGGCCCCCAGCCCAGAACCCTTAGAGCACTAATCCAGGAGAAGGAAAAACAAGGGAGACTGAGGGTGGCAAACATGCAACATCAGACATGGCTTCAATGGACTTTAAGAGATACCTTTGGGACCTTGTAGATGAGCTCAAAACTGAAATATTAAATCAAGTAAAGCAGGATATGAGTAGAGTAATAAAAGAAATGCTCTCAGGAAGCATCTCTCAGGAAGATACAGATGAAAGAAAGGAGGAACACAAAAAAAGGAGAGAAACATTTGATAAAGAATATAAAGAAAATATAGAACACATGAAGCAGATTCAAAGAGACTACCAAGAAATTAAAAACTCCATTGAAAGCTGGCAAAACTCCTTAAAAGAAACTAAGGATAGACTATCAAAACTTGAAGACAAGTTTGCAATGTGTGATCATGAAAGGAAAGATCTCTTAAAAATAACAAGGAAACAGGCAGTAACAATACAAAGGCTAGAATATGACAAGAGAATCTATAATTTAAGAATAAGAAATGTGAACAAAGAAGCAGGAATACATACAGGTGAATTACAAAAGCTATTCACAGAAATAATTAAGGAAAATTTCCCAAGCATGGGAAAAGAAAATGACATTCGGTTGTTTAAGGCATACAGAACTCCAGCCACCTACAACCAAAACAGATCTACACCCAGACATATAATAATCAAGATACCAGAAATTCAATATAAAAACAGAATATTAAAAGCAGTCAGAGAAAAGAAAGAGATTACCTATAAAGGAAAGCCCATCAAGATCACAACAGACTTCTTGGCACAGACCAGATCAAGAAGAGCTTGGAGCGAAGTCTTCCAAGTCCTGAAGGAAGGTGGCCTCCAGTCCAAATTGATGTACCCTGAAAAACTGTCACTAGAAATTAATGGAGAAACAAGATGCTTACATGACAAAGAGGAACTGGGTGGGTGGGTTTGTAACCACCAATCCAACCCTGCAGAGAATGCTGAAGGACACTCTAGAGAGAGAGAAAAAAAATACCAGGATTTTAGGAACAGTGGCAGAAAGACCTCAATGAGTGGGGCAGGCTGTAGAATGAAGGAGAAAACTAAACAAAGGCAGAAAAATAGCACAGCAGAAATGAGGCAGAGAAGGATACCTAGAAACTCTAACATAGATGGCCTTGATGCACTATATTGTTAATAGTGCACCAGGATTTAAAACACACATTACTCACACTACTCTGCTTAGGTGTATTATATTCTGTTCCAGTCATTCTACCTGTACTAGATTTGAGGGCGCAGACAGTAATCCTGAAAATAACAGGATATAGTACAGTAATCATCCTTAATTTCCTATTAACTTAATCTAAAGCTCTGTAAAACCTACACTGTTTTACCATGACTGGTCGTAATCGAATCTGGTTTGTTGGATCGCTGTTTTGTATTGATAGATTTTATTCAAAGCTGTTATGATTGATAGTATCAAGTCTGAGAGTATAGGCAACTGCACTTAAGATGACAAGATCCACTAGAATATCCACTCTGGTTTGATTATTACCTGCCTTTGAAGTTTTATACTGCCTACAGTGTTTTATTTTACTAATATTGTTATTTATGCTATACGCAATTATAGTGCTATATTCAATTATGCCTGATGATATAGACATTCTATTGAAGATAATAAGAAACAACACAGTAACCATTGTAGATCACCTTGTACTGTGGTTTTATAGAACTTTTTGGTTTCATGTTCTTATAGGAATTTGTTTTGTTTTGTCTTGCTAAATTTTGTTTTTCCCTCTAATACAGAAAGGATAGAAATACACATAGAGATTCATGCATGCGTAGCTGTTTACACTCTCACTATTTGACTATCTACTTTGTATGCTTTAATTTTGTAACTTGAACAACTATTTCTAAGAGGATAATATGTAATTTATTAACTAGTGATTTCTTATTGTTTATCTTTTTTTAAAATTCTGTATTATGTCTACCTTTTACATGCTTTTGTTTCTCTTTAAATAAAAAAACCCACATTACTCCGTTTAGATGGATTATATTCTGTTCCACTCATTGTACTTGTACTAGATCTGAGGACAAACAATTATCCTGAAAATAGCAGGATATAGTACAGTAATCAACCTTAATTTCCTATTAACTTAATCTGAAGGTCTGTATAACTTACACTGTTTTACCATGACTGATCTTAATTGAATCTGGTTTGTTAGATTGCTGTTTTGTATTGACAGATTTTATTCAAAGCTGTTATGATTGATAGTATCAAGTCTGAGTGTATAGGCAACTACACTGAAGATGACAAGAGTCACTAGGATATCCACTCTGGTTTGATTGTTACCTGCCTTTGAAGTTTTACATTGTGTACAATGTTTTGTTTTTACTAATATTGTTATGTACTGCTATATTCAATTATAATGCTATATCTAAATATGCCTGATGATATAGACAATTCTATTGAAGATAACAAGAAACAACACAGTAACCATTGTAGATCACCTTGTGCTGTGGTTTTATATGACTTTTTGGTTTCATGTTTTCATAGGAATTTGTTTTGTTTTGTCTTGCTATGTTTTGTTTTTCCCTCTAATACAGAAAGGATAGAAGTACATGTAAAGACTCATGTATGTGTAGCTGTTTACAGTCTGTCTCACTGTTTGAATATCTACTTTGTATGCTTTAATTTTGTAACTTGAGCAACTATTTCTAAGAGGACAGTATGTAATTTATCAACTAGTGATTTCTTACTGTTTATCTTTTTTTAAATTCTGAATCATTTCTACCCTTTTCCTGTTTTTTTTTTCTTTAAATAAAATAAAATTAAAAAAACAAGGTTCCAACACCAGCATTCCAGAGTGCCCTTAACCGCTAGCACCACACTGCCTGCCTCCTGCAAAAGGGCAGAAATTCAGGGTGTTGCGTCTACCAAAGAGATAAACACATGCAGACAAATGAGAACAAAGTAAACGAGTATAGACAGAGAAAGAATCAGAATGGCAGGAGCTTGTTCGAGTCAAAAATACTGGCATGCGCCCCTGAACTAAGTGGGTGAGGAGGGCACGTGGTCAGCGGGTCACACACTGGGCAGCAAATCCGCCACACTCCAGAGACCAAGGAAAAGGGGTGGCGTGGAGGAAGGACAGGGGCAGGGTTCCACCTTCCTAGATCTCAGAAAGGTGGAAAAGAAAAGGCTCAACCCTAGCAGCATTCCGAACTGGTGAGAGGAGGAGAAAATGGAAACACTCCTATTGCTGGCCACCAGCCCAGGGAGCTTGCAAAGGGGCCTGGACCTTGGCGCCCCCGCTGTCAGAACCGCAGCTCTGCAGAGCTGCCTCGGCTCCATTCCCGCGGGCTACAGCGCCATCTAGCACAGCTGGAGTGCAATGGCATCATGACCACAAGGGCAGTCCTTGGAGTCCAGAGGCTGAGCACATGAAAGGTGTGCGTCCTGCTAGATGGTGAGTCACTGTGCTGAGGGAATAAGTGTCTGCGTTGGAGATGTTCACGGTCCTTCGGGGAAGACCATCACAGGAGCCATGATTCTATTTTCAAAACAAGAAGAGCTGTGCGGAATGGTGAGCTGAGGTGGCCAGCAGCCCCAGGCAGCAGAGCTAGGCACCATGGTGAAGAACTGCGGGATGGTGGCTTTCAGCTCCATGGAGAGAAGAACCTTCCCACCCTGGCCAGTGCCTTGGGAGGAAGGCATTTCTTGTGATTGTGAGTGTGCAATCTAAGACCAGATGACTATTCGTTAAGGCTGCTGCTTACCTTGCGTAGGGCAGGAAGTCATCTAGCCCAATGCACTATCTGTTGCTTTAAACGTCTAATTGAGCTCTGCTTTCTAGGGGAATATGATTTGGCAGGTCATCTGGGAAGACAACTGTCTATGTTTATAAATTTCAAAGGCATGAGCAATGCTCAAAATCAGAATCCAAAATACATTACCTTGTTTTCCAGAGCAAGTCATTAGATTTCAGCTGGAAATGTGAGGAAGAGGCTGAGGTGCCTTTGTCAGACTGGAAACAGGGGGACTGAGCCAGAGAAACAGAAGGCACTCCAGCCCTATCCTCAAAGGCTGCCTGGAGAGTGTGCTTTCATTCTGAGAAGATGCAAAAGTTTGTCACACTTTGATAGCCATAGAGGTTCTAGAGGTACTTTTATGTACTGTCTTAGAATAATTAAACACAGAGCAGCACATCAAGAGATTGCTATTAAACACTATGCAGAGACTGTTGTACAAGCACATGGAGTATAAAAGTAAACCCCAAAACACAGTCCACAGTTAGGAGTGGAGTGCTAGGAGGCACGATAAGACCTGGCCACAAAGCACTGCGACTCAAAGCAGAAAGGGCCCCATGCTTAACACAGGCAAGCAGCACCGACTTTCAGTGGAGAACAAGGTGACATCCCAACTGGATGGATCACTGGTGACACAATAGTTGAACCCAAAATGAAGCAGGGGAAGAGTTTCTCGGAGGAAACAGCAGTGTGGGCAAAAGCATGGAATCTGAAAGCCGGGACTCGAGGCAGGTGGGTGCCAGCCTGTTGTCACCAGAGCACAGAGAAGGTAAGGGGTGGGGGGTATAAGAGCAGAGATGTCATGAGTCATTCCACTCCTAGGTCAGTCCCCAAGGAATTTAAACTCCGTGTATAAAACGTGTACACCAACAGCAGTAGAGGCTTTGATCTTAACCACAAAGAAAGAGCCACAACCCAACTGTCCATTCATTGATGAACGCATAAATAAAATGTGGCGGGTCAGCTGTTTAACCACTAGCAATTGAAGAATGAAATACTAATACATGCTCTAGTATGAATGAGCCTTAGAAACATTCTAAATAAAAGAAGCCAGGTACACAAACATCACTATTGTATTGTTCCATTGTTATGAAAAGTCTGGAAAAGGGTAAATCTGAGAGACAGGAAGTAGCCTAAGGCTGGGAGTGTGGCAAGGGGGATTGGGAGTGGTGGCCAGAGGGTCTAGTGTTTCCTTGGGAAATAATGGAAACTGACAATGAGAATGGATGCACAGCTCCATGAATGAAAACCACAGAACTATACATTTTACATGAGTAGATTGTGTGGTGTATGAATTACACTGCATCGAGGCTATAACAAAAACAGCGGTCCTTCCCTGGAGTCTGTGTGAGAAGTACTAGAGTAGTCCACGAGAACACTTGTCTGACTGTCCCCCAAGACACCGAAGGAAACATGAAGGCTCAGAAAGAGGGAAGATGTGTCCAGGACCCTGCAGTGGCCAATGGCACACACTGCTGTGAACAGAATACAGGACCCTGCCTCCCTCCTCCTGGAGGCACCACGTTCCCCCGATTTTCCACTCCTAAATCACAGCCCCCAAGCAAAATGCCTGGTCACAGCTGCCCGAGTCTCCTCACTCATACAAAGAGAAATGGATATGTTACCGTTACTGTTCTGATGTTACTGGAAGAAAGGCTGTCCCTGAGACTCACATCCTTTCCCAACAGTCCCACTAGGTGGTCAGCCGGCAGCCCTCAAACGTTCTTGATGGCATGGACCCCCCAAGATCTCTGCCTCTGTATCTGAGCAGCTTTGTGAAGCACAGAATCCTCTCTCTGTAGCTTTGTCTGTGAAGGGAGCTCCCAGGAGCACACTTTGGCCAGACCTCATTGGAGGCCTTAAAACAGGTAGCAGTGGGGCTCCTCTCGCTTCCCCACCTGAGGTTAAGTTTTTGAGGGTGAGGCTGTGCTGACTATGTGACCCTGTCTGCTGCAATAAGCCAGAGGCGTCAGGCAGCTGTGACTGGTGAAGGAAGAAGTGAGCCAGAGGACTGATACTGCTAACCATGCTCTTCCCCTAGAGTAGTTCTGCCCTTGTTTCCCAGTGACATTGCTCAGTCCCATAGCTCTGGCCACTGCCGGGGCTCCTCCGGCGCTTTGACCCATCTTTTTCCTAACCCATGTTGCCATCTTGTGAAAACCAAACTTCAACTTTTCAGGTGCTTGCTGGGCTTAGAAATCCCTCCACTTTCCCAGCTCATCCCTGAGCGTCTCCAGCAAGACTCGCCATCCTGGGAAACTGGGGTGCCAATTCTAAGAGACCCTGGATGCCCAGGTAGATAACACACCGTGCCTTCACCAAGGGGATGCCCTTCCCTGGCTTCCATGCTTCTGACTATACCAAAGATGACAGAAAAATAGCGAGTTAACAAGTACCTGTTCATTCCCCTTTTTAAACCCACAGATCTTCTCCCATTAAAACAAAGCTAGAACCCTCAGAACCCAGCACCACGGCCTCTGAACGAAGGTGGTATCACCAAAAACTACAAGGAAAGCAAAAGACTGAGTTCTAGGCTATTGAAATGGACTTTTGAAATTGCTGGCAAGCACAGCCTTGAAAGCCAGAATTCTGGTTTGGGAGAGCCAGTCATTATAAAATAAATAGACTCTGAGTCCTGGGGGCATGGTTTAGGGTACAGAAGAGGAATCTGCAGCTTTTCCTTCTCCCTTCTCTGTCTCCCCATCTTGGTGGCTCGGGCACATCACACCTTTGCTCCTTCTCACCCACACTGCCCCAGGGAGCACCTTCACTCCTGGCCCTGGCTGTTGTGCCAACTCTGTACCCAGCACTGTATCCTGGTTCTGTTTCTCTAGGCCAAGTCAGGCCCACTGCCTGTTTTGGGTGTTTTTGTTTGTTTGGTTGGTTTGATGTTTGTTTGTTTGTTTGTTTGTTTTGGTGCTGGAATCCAACTCATGCCCTCAACCTTGCCAAGCAGGTACTGTGCCACTGAGCTACATATACTTTAAAAACCAACCTACTGGCTCACATCACCCCCATTTATAAGGGGAAACATCTTAATATTACAAAAATACCAAAGTCCTCATCTCAAAGCCAAAGAACACTTCCTCAAGTCACATTAGCTTTCAGAAAGTTGTCAATTCGGCTTTATTTTTCTCCTTGTGCTATAGAAAGGTGTCACAGGTCTGTGACAGGCACGTAGGAACTGTGAACCTGGACTAGGCACCCTGGTTTACTTTGTTACTCAGCTTTTTGAGACACTCCCAAGTGGGGGGGCTCCGGAGAGCCCCTGCCACCTCCTCTTCACTGTTCACGGCTCAGGTTTCCCCCAACAACCATCGAATTGCTGCTGTTCTTCTAGCCTGTCAGCAGCGCAGATGAGAGACGCAGTTGCGGGTGTCCCTGTGGGCCACAGAGCAAGGTGGCAGGAACCCAGGAGGGTTCCCGGCATGTGACCCTTTCGCTGACACACACAGGAGAACCCAGTGACAGTCGTGCTGGCAGGGGCTCTCCCCCAAATACCACATCCAGGGAGCATCAGCTTCCTGCCAGGCCTCACATGACCAGGATGCCATGAGGACTCCGGGTGGCCACAGCCAGCTCCCGGTCAGCAGGCAGTGGTGGCAGACACTGAGAGGCTGCCGTACTGGCAGGCAGCCCCAGGATAATGGTCCTCGCCGCTCACATGAAGCTTCTGGAAACCTCTCAGGCAATCCCGAGGTCTGTGGGAAATAAATCATTGTACTACCATGAAGGTAATCTCAGCAGGGCCTGGGGCCAAGGACACTCTTCTGCCTGACTTTCTCTCAAGACAAGCATTGTCCAGAAGCTCCCACCTTCTCCTCCCTGAGGTGTCTCTAACCCCCAAATTGGCAAGAGATAAATATTAAGGACCCTATTGTTATTTTTTCACAAATGGGATGGGTCTGTCTGTTTCTAGCAGTCTTCATTTTACAGGTTAAAGGTTTCCTTGTCCTCCTCAGCTGGTCTACAGTTACTTCATTTCTCAGTAGTTATTTAATCCTGTGTATCATCCTTATGACACACAGAGGGGGAAAGTAAAGTTAAATTTCCATGGGTAATTGGAGAGCATCAGTCAAAACTGAAAGTTTTATAATCCCCTTACTCACACCCCTCACACTTCCGAAGGAAACTGAGGCCTGGAGGGAAAAGAGAATTGTGCGAAGCCTCAGCAGTAAAACAGAAACTGGACAGAAGATCTTTCTGGTCAGTTAAAACCTTTCTCCACTACACCCTGAGTTCTGCTGATCATTTCCTAACACCCAGAATAAAAGTAATTTTTCTCCTAGGAATGGGATGGTAGGAGCCAACTCTGCTGCATGGTGAGGAGGGGGTTTCAGGGAAAGGAGTGCACCGTTCCACGACCTGTACGGACCCCTCAGAGTCAGTATGGACCCCTCAGAGCAGCACTTCCACGAAGGGCTGACAGAACAGGCCCAAACTCTTAAATAATGACACCACAAATTTTGATTTTAGTCACTTAAATAATGACCCCACCAACTCTGAGCCCAACGCTTGAGGAGAGGAGAGGAACCTGGTGAAGGTCACACAGTTGGGTGGAAGATGGGATTAGGGGCTTGGTCTCAAGGGTCAGAGTCGCCAGTCAGCAGTCCCTGTGCTGTGGCTGATGGCCAGCCTGGACCTTGGAGCTTCATCTCAGCTTTCCCTACGGAGTCAGCTGCTCTTCCAGACCACTCGGTGCCAGGCTGATACTGCATTCCTCTCCTTGGCTCCATTGCCAGGGACACAGTCACTGCCTGGACTCGTAATGGGACCCTTCCCGCCTCCTGATGCTGCCCCCGCAGCGTGATTTCTTGTGTTGTGGCCTGGGAACAGCTGGCCAGGGCTGGCAGGCAAAGCTCTGAGTCAGGCCTGGCTGGTCTGTGAGGGTCACCTGCCCTCCAGGAGGCTTGGGTTTACTGCCCTCTTGCCATGGTCACAGAAGGACACGCTGAACTCTCCCTGTGACTTGAGGGCATGGATCCAGCTGCTGAGGGCAGGCAAGGAGAACACCTGACAGATATCCAGGTGGCCTCCCTTGCCTGAGGGTGTCCTGGGGACACGGAGGAGGAGGAGACAGTGGTGTCAGCTCCCCACCACATGTTGGGATAGAGAAGACGCTAAGACCTAATCTTGGCCACAGAACCCCAGTTCCCAGCATGCTTCCTGCACGCCCCAGCTCATGCGCCTGTTTAAGAATCCAGCAGGGGAAACCAACACATGGCAGAGTGGGAGGACACCTTTGCCCTCAGGAGGAGTCAAAGGCATCAACCAGTATCCCCCAGATGCTGAGGCCAAGGACCTCCAGGTTCCTCCTGCTCCTTTTGGTACAGGAAATAAAACTGGAGGGCCAGAAAGAGGAAGGAGCTTGCCCTATATCACACAGCAGCTTAGAGCCAGGACTGAAATCCAGTGCTGCTGTCCGGGGCAGTCTTCATCCCACAGATGCTTTGAGAGCACAGAGTAATGATCTTTGCGCACCACCCCACCCCCAAAAGTGTCACGAGGAGAACATCTCCAGAATCCATCCCGGGGCCATCATACGGTGAGGAACAAAACAGTCACCCCTCAAAGAGCCACCACCGCATGAAGCACTGCACATCCGACTGTTAGAACTTTATAAACCTCCTGTAAAGTCAGCACAATTATCGCCATCACTGGACGTGAAGACAGACCTGAGGACCTCTGTGGACCCTCCCTGATCACTTCTTATTCCTGTTCTCCCCTCACCCCATGAAGACCAATTTACGGGCCGGCAAAACCAGCCATCTCTAGAACAGGCAGCCCAGGTGCCCACAGACGGTTCCTACCTGTGCCAGGCTGAGTGGGCACCTGGGTGCTCTTCATCACAAACACGGGTGGAGGGTCTCGGAGACCCACCGTGGCCTCTCCAAGCACATCCCAAGGTAAATGTGATTCTCCAGCAAAAGTGGTTTGGCCTCCACTGTGTCCAGTCAGCCTCACAGGCCGAAGTTGCAACCCCTGTGGTTACAGCCACAGACAACAGAGCTTGCAAAGTCAGTGGGCGCAGAGAGAAATCCCGGTCAGGACCTGCTCCAGCCTGGGGGAAAGTCCAGCTCTGCTTCTAACGGTCTCAGCCTTCGTCACTATACCCAGTTTCACTGGGCCTCAGTTTTCTGATCTGTAAAATGGCCATGTGAGTCTCTCCCTCACCTCTTCCCAGGAATGTGGCAAGAATCAGACGAGGGAAGAGAACTTTGCAGGCCATAAGATAGTTTTACAAAAGAATGCAGCAGAAGGATCACCAGTCTGGGTTACAGAGTGAATTCAAAGCCAGGCTGAATCACATAGTGAGACCCTGTCTCAGAAAAACAAGATGAAGAAAAAAAAAAGAAAGAAGAGAGGTAAATTTCATGTGATGTATATTTCACCGCAATTTTTAAAATGAGGGAGCGTTTCAAGCAACCCAGAAGAAGCTAACAAAAACAGCAACTTGTGCAAAAGCTCAGAAGTGCAAGAGAAGCATGAGTGTGTAAAGGGTGGCACGCGGGCTGGTGGGGGCCCCTACAGACCCTGTTACCTCAAAGGCTCACAACAGTCAACCTGAGCACAGGACGGGGTTGGAAGGCCCGAGTGGACAGGGAAGGAGCAACACCTCCGGCCCACAGACACAGGGGGAAGCTGCCCCGCTCCCCAGTCTGTGGTCACCTCGGGGATCTCTGTCTCAAGCCCTGCAGTGAGGGTGACTCATGCCACCTGTGGGGTGTGGGGGGGGGCATCTGAAGGCAGGAAACTGCTACAGAGAGAAAAGTGGGGCCGGAGAGAGTAAAAACAGGAGCAGAAGCAGTCGTAGGGCCTCAGCTGTGTCCTCCCACACCACAGCATGCAAGTTCTGGGTCAGCCAAGTCCCTGGACACTTCCCTGGAAGTCCAGATGAAGACATCAGCTTGCCCCAGATAGATTTTCACACATTGTCACACCTTCGGTGAGAGGCGTAGGCAGGTTCACTGAGCAGTTAAAAAGAAAATAGGGGCAGGACTCAGCCTCAGGAGCTGAGGGGCCACAGCTCTGACGGAGAGGATCAAACTGACCTGTTACCCAAGGAACAGGAGCTTTGAAGATTTGCTGGGGTGGTCAGTTGCTATCTCAGTGCCAGTGTTGTAAGGTGGCAGTGGGCAAAGAAGCCCTTGGTGCTGCAGGGGCACCTCGGTCCCCAGCAGGTGGCTGTTTCTCACAGAGAAGTCTCAGTGTTGAGAAAGCTCCTGGAGGTGACCCCAGGTCCAGGGCAATGAGGCAGACTTCGGGGTGCCTTTATTGGATGAATAAATCTTTCACCTTGCTGTCCTCAGTCTTATGTAAACTGAGACAGTTTACGTAACCAATCAGCCTTGTATTGCCAGCTTCTAGCCAGACCTCGCCCAACTGACAATCATGCAGTGAGAATCTGACCCAAAGATTTAAGGTTTTCTCCTTTTGCAAGGAGACAGATGCAAACGGAAGGTCAAGCTCTGTTATGCTTTTTGTTACCTATTAGGCATCTGAAGGCCCAAGTGAAGAGTCACTGATTTTTTTGGAGTTTTTTGTTTTTGTCTTTTTAACAAAAAACAGCTTTTAAGTCCCTGACAACCTCTGAAGAAAACACACATCATGCCTTTAACGAAAGACAGGTCAAGAGCCCAGCTGTTTGTTGGTCCCTGTCTCTCCTGTGCCAGAAGATGACTCCTGTTCCGGCTCTGCCTCTTCTCCGGCCTCCGGGACAGTCTTACTGACCACTGTCTGCATGGCATTGCAGGTCTCACACTCACCAAGGCTGAGAAATGGAAGCTGGCCTGTGGCTTTTGTGTCCTGCGGCCTTGAAATCCCCACCTGCTGGGTGCTGTGGTGACGTCACCAGGACCACAGGGAGCAAAGCCAGTTCTCCCTCTAGGGGGTGGGCAGGACCCCGTCATTCACCATGTGAGAGAGTGGGGGGGAACCGGGGTCAGGAGGTCGGCAGGAAAGAACCTGCAGGGCAGCGGGGTCCACCTGCCCCACACGCCGGGGTCAAAAGCACTATTTTTAAAACTGGAATATTGTACTGAACTTTTCTGTCAGCTGGCGAGCACTGCCACACAGCGCTCCGATTATGCTTCTTACCTGTGGAGCTGTGTAAAGCTAGGTTTTGATTTCTTATGCTGTGAAAGTATCTTTCAAAGAGGGGTGGAATTGTGAGCAACAGACCAAGGGACTAAGACCTGAGAAAAAGTGGCAGCAGAAGGGGGACCCTCTGCCAGGACCCAGCTGCCACCTCCTGCACCCCCTCCTTTCCCCAGGGAAAGCACAGGGACTCCGTTCACCTGTTCCCTCTCCTCTTCCTCCTCTCCTCTCGCCCTCTCCTTGATCTCCCCATTCCTGGCTCTTCTCTCCTTCTAAGGCAGCAGGGGTATCTCTCCTCCTCCTCCCTCCTCTCTCTCTCTCTCTGTTTCTCTCTCTCTGTTTCTGTCTCTCTGTCTCTGTCTCTCTTTCTGTCTCTCTCTCCACACACACCTCCCTCTCCTCTCTCTCCTCCCTCTCCTTCTCTGTCTCTCTAGTCTCGGAAGAACACACTGTCCTTCTGCTGAGCAGCTGTCGTGGGAGCCACGACACAACTCATAATAATGACAAAACATCATTCCTGTCACTGAATAGCATTTTACAGTTTATCACATGCTTTACCATATCCATCTTTTCATTCACACCACAAGCCTTGGGGGTGGAAATAGGAAAATAGAAGACCGCTGTAACTGCTCCAAAGGAGCAGTGAATTTCCCTTTCTGGGTCTCACGGCCACAGATGAAAGATTTAGGGATTTCCTCTACTCCAGCTCCCTCTCTTCAGCAAAGTGACAACGGGTCCTTGGTTATGCAAAGGTAGGTCCAGAGCTGAGCTGGGGTTGCAGTGGACACCACTGATTGCCATCTCTTGTCAAACAGAGCCCTGGTTTTGATGGGGTTGGGAATGAACCCAGCTGAAGAATTAGATTTCTTAGCCTTTCAGGTAAGAGTGGCCATGGGACCAATTTCTAGTCAGTGAGATAAAGATGAAAGAGCAGGATCTTTGGGAATACTCTTTAACATGGGGACTGACTCATTTGGCTTGCTGGCCTCTCTTCTTCCTCTGTCTGAAGTATAAATGCACTGACTACTGCTGTGGCAGCCATTTTGTAATCATGAGGGAATCTCGATCCAGGGCAGAAGGCTCACGCCAAATATAGCAGAAATACCAGGTATGGTGTCTGTTATAGACCTGTAATCCCAGCACTCAGAAAGCTGAGGCAGGCTCACCTAGCTCATACAGCAGTTCAAGGTCAGCCTGAACTACCTGGTCTCAAAACAAAAAGTAAAGTACAGCACAAACAGAAAGACGAGAAGACATTGGTGAGATTATAGCATTTCCACACCCATTCTGAATGCTACTCTGGTTTGAAGGTGTCTCCTCCAAATTTCAGGCGTTGCCAATATGTTAGGATAACGTGTGACCTCAAGTGGCTTAGATCATGTAGGCCTCTCTCTCATTAACAGAATTAAGGCCTCTAACAGAGGCTTCCTGCCATGTTTACCCAGCTCACCTTCCGGCTCTTCTGCCCTCCCAAGGGATAGAGCCTCACCAGGCAACTGAACCCACTGGGGCTGCCCAGCCTCCAGGGCCATGAGAAATGTTTTTGTTCTTTATAAGTCTCCCAGTATGGGGTGTTCTGTTCAAGCAACAGAAAACAGACTGAGACAAAGACCTCCCCTCAGACCTCTTCACAGGGAAGAAAAAAATAATGAAACCTCCTTCAGCCATTGTTTCCCAGGTCTCTCGCAACAAAACAGTCTGGAAATGAAAGACACTTGGTGAGTTGTTATCTGTGTTTTGGAGTGAAAGGTGGGATTTCTGGGATGAAACCACCAGAAAGTGCTCTTGTAAAAAAAAGCAGGGAACAATACTATGACACAAGCCTCTGTCTGAAGTCTTCATAAAGCCAGCTATGCCTACCTGGAGATTTTCGTGTGCTTGAGGGGAAACTGAGGAAAGAAGGCTGCAATTCCTCATCATGTGATGAGTTAGCAAGTTGACCCATTTACCAAGTGAATTCAGAAGAGATCTCAGAGCAGAGAGGCTGAAAAACACAGCTCGCTTCCCTTTCACACCCAGAGAGACTGCTAGGGAAGCTTGTCCTGCGGTGCTGGGTCGCCTCTGAACCAAGCCCTGAGGGACTTAAAATGCATGCTGGCGCCGCCCCAAGAGCACCGAGCGTGTGACATAAGCTAGTCACGTCAGCACAGGGCTGGGGCAGGATTTTATTAGACAAATCCGAGCCTTATCATAAAGGCAGCCCAGAAGTCCCTGAGTATCCCATCAAGCACTCGCGCAGTTATCAATAGCACTACAGAGCCAGGAGCCTCTTCTACAGATGAGAACACAGCCAGCCAGACAGGGCAAGTGGCGGACGGCTGGAAGGTGAACTGTCCTCAGTTCAGAGTGTGTTTGCTACACCACAGCCACAGCTGGGCTTCAGAGGACAGAGAACAGTGAACAAAGCAACCCAATAACCAGGTGAGACCTAGGGCCAGGGATGGCAAGTGTCACAGCTGATTCCCTTATCATAAGCATGTTCGTGGGCACCTACTGACTCCCTTCGGGTAGGCTGTACATGTGAGTGCCAAGTGCATGCAGGCACCGGAAGCCTTCTTCCCAGTTCAGAAATCTGTGCTTGAAACCTGCTCTGTACTGAGTACCTGTGTGGCCTGGGGCAAATCCTCTAACCCCTCTGACCCTCAGTTTTGTCATCAGTATAAGGAAAGAACTGGACAAAGTAAATTTTAAGGTTCAATTGTGTTGACACGTACAGAAACTACATCCTTAAAGTAAGATAAAATCTAATCCGCACTGAGAAGGAATTCTGCATTGTATAAATATATGCTGTGTGACAATGAGAATCTGTTATTTCACAATTCTTAGAACAGCACGGATCCACAGTTAGAGGAGCCAGGAGTGCGGGGTTGTTTAGTCCTAGCTGCCCCTAAATTATTCTGTGGCTCTTTTGGTAAGTATGACAGCACAGTTCCAACTCTTTACACGGAGGTACCTAGGTATGTTTACGCTAGAAAATCTGCATTCAACCTTGAAAATCATTTCCCCTAAATAAAAGTTAAATAGACACAATGGGAATTTAAAACGCATTCTGGAACTTCCCGATAGCTAGCGTAAGAGCGTGTGGCTTGGAGCTCGTCACATCAGCACTGGGCCAAGGTTTTATTAGACAAATCAGGTAGTTTATTAACCCCCCCCCAGGGCCTTCTCATCATAAAACCAGCCCGGCAGTTCTCAGTAATGGGCTTGGAGCTGCTCTAATCTTTTTGTTCCAGCATTTAACGAGCATGAATAACCAGGGATGGAGAGTATCATGTGTGAGCCTTGCGAACCCAGGAAAAGGGAGATTTCAAAGGTTCCTGTGGTATCTGTGAGGCCTTGTCTATAAACTGTGCCTGGGTTAGCTATGTTCCTCGTCCTCCCAGAATCTGCCCTTTGGCTATGCTAGACTCCCACGACCTGAAGTCGAAACCCTTACTTGTGAGACCATGACTTATTAGTCAAATCACTGACTTATTTGCCAGAATATCTTCAAGTGACTATTCGACCTATTCATTTCCAGGCAGCTGACCTTACTGTAGCCTTGAGTCAGAAGCTTTGCATTTCCTATGACTAGAAGGCAGCTTAAATACATCACACTGTACACTGAGTGCCTGCAAAGACAGGGATTCTCCGTGAGCAGTGAGCTCCCCATCACAGGAAATATCCAAGCAGTGTCAAAGTTGAATGGAGATTTCATTGTCACTTTGGAGAATGTAAGGAGGGGAGGGTGGCCTAAGGACTTCAATTTCCTTTTCAATCTTAAAAGTTGATGTTCTATAACTCATATAGGGCCAAATACTACCTGGTCCTAATAATATGTATTAAGGCTTATGTTGTAACAGTAACTGTTCTAAAAACTTTGCTTCAAGTCACCCATTTAATCTTCACATAAGATAAAATTCGGCTCCTATTCCTTCTTTTTGGAATGGAGGCTAGGGGCAGCTAAGTCATAAGATCCCAGCTCATTCAGCATCGGATGCTCCGAGACCCTAGTTGAAGCCACTGCGCATCTCTGCCTCTCCAGGGTGCTTCACCCACACAGAGGCTGAACTATAGCAGCAGGACCAACCGTGAAAGCAGCTGCCCAGAGTCCCCATTTTACAAGGGTCTGCGTGAATTCAGAAGATATCCTCGGCGACAGAGCTGGAGAAAAGAGGATTTGATACTGGATGTGTCACGGACGTCAGAGACCTGCAGCACTGAGACCATAAGAAAGATGCTCTGAGACTAGTTTCCTCAGAAGAGTGCTCTAAGGGAGGGAACTTCTAACTCAAAGCGTGCTTGTTCCTTTGAGTTGCAGCTTTGGCTCCTCCAGGGACATTGGCTGGTCAGGATGCTTGAGACCAGAGCCGGCCCTGTCCCCTCCTCACAGTCCCATACACCCCCTGGCAAAGAGTTATCACTTCTCAAACCTGGGCTGTCCAGAGAGCCTGTCATGGCCTGAGCCCATCTGAGGAGCTTGGGGTTCTCTGATTACTCTCAGATGCAAAGATTAGAATCAGTAGGCAGGAAAAAAAGATGTAAGAAGCCCAGCTTTTTCTCTCTCCCAAAAGGCAGCCCCAGGCAGCATTTATTCTCAGAGAGGCCCTGGGAAGAAAGATGGTCACTTTCCTTCCTCACAAAGATAATTGAGAAGTAAGAAAGTACTAGTGTTTGAAGGCAAGATGACGCCAATTAATCTCCTCTAAGTACCGGGCCTCGCCATTAAATTCTTTGGGGGAAACAACTTTAGGGGTTTAACGACAATCAAGAGAATAAAATTGAATTAAGAGAAAATAGTAATTAAATCAGGAAAGAAGATTTTTGCAAAGGGGATGGTAAAGGAAATTAAAACCAGTAATGTTGAAAAATGTGATAATCAGACTAGTGGAAGGGAGGGCCTGGTGCGGGAGAGGAGAGGGCAGAGCTCTGAGCAAAGCAACTGGCCAGGCCGCGCGGAGCATTCGGTACTACGGGAAGGATTTGGAGATGGTTCCCCTGGAGAGACCAGGTGTCTGGCACTTCCATTGTGGGTCTAAATATGTCCAAAAAATAATGGGGACAAGCTCTCTGTTAGGAAAAGAGAAGTATCCAGTTGGGTAAAGTTCTTTAAAAAGCTACAAACTGGAAGTAGGGTGGCCAACTGTACTGAGTGGCCCAGAACTACCCAGATTTGGTCTTCGTGTCCTGGAAAACCCATTAGTTCAGCTAAAACTAGGATTTTTGTTCGCCCTCTCTGGGAGGCAGGCAGCTGGGACTCCCGGTTCTGCTGCTCACTGGTAGTTTTATGACCTTGAGTTTCTCGCCCTCTGGAGGAGCACTCACCTGTAAAATGAAGTTGTCACCGGGACCCCTAACAGATTTATAGAGATGGCTAAACGTCAGCATGCCTACAACATTCCATGTGGAATAAAACCTAGATAAACAGGAGATAAATTTAAGAATACTGATGTGATAGTTAACTGTGTCAACTTGAGTAAGAAATACCCAATTAAATTGGCTTGGCATAGTCCTGGGTGTGGAAGAGTCAATGTAGGGAGAGCTGTTGTCAGTGTGGTAGATACAAAGGGAAGCCAAGAAAGATTGGCTTGTCTCTTGGGAGGAGCGCCAGGCTTCATCTTCACCTCCGGTGTCGCCGCCTGGCTTCCAGCGCACTCTTCCGCCTTCACCTCTGACTCTTCAGCTTCCCAGGGCAGACTTTCGACCTCCTGATACAGACGCACAAGGGAAACTACAGCGGGCCCCAGGACTTCAACTGGATCCTTCAGATCTCCAAAACACAGCAAGACCGTTCACACTCCCTCGTCTGACCCTGGGCACCCATTCTAAGCCAATCTTGGAAATTCGCATCTATTTGTGTATCTTGCATTAAATCTGTTTCTGTAGTAAGCACTGACTGACACAACTGATGCAGAAGGTATGTACTATATTGGCAAACACGATCTAAGGGCACATTAAAAAAATCATAGATCACGGTTCCCCAGGACTCAAGACCAGTCACATCTCAATGACTTACTAGAATGATCTGTGGGATTTAGTATACAGTTGTGCTTACGGTAAGGCTTGTTACAATGAAAAAAATACACAAGAGAGTTACCAGAGGAAAAAGAGAGAGGTGGAGAAGAGAAATCCACACGCTGGCTTCTTATACACTGTCCCTCCAGAGAGAGAGACAGGCAGATGACTTTCTCCAGCGGTGAAAAATGTGTGATGTTTTGCACACGAAGCTCACCAGATATTCAGTACGCAGGGTTTTTACTGGTGGCTGGGCAGTGACTTCTCCTGCCTGGCAGCTACCAAAATTCCAAACTCTCCAGAGAGCTGGAGTAAGGCTAAATCTCAAGGTTAGTCAGCCTTATCAATCAGCAAATGGTTCAAATGCCACGTTTCCAGACACCAGCCAAGGGTAAACCTTGCAAACAGGCCTTTCTAAAAATAGCAGTGTTGGCCTGCTGTGGTGTTTCTTTTCAGCACAATGCCCATGCATCAACCTTTCTAGGAACCAGAGAGTGAACGACATGAGTGATAATTTGAACCTGGCTCCCCAAGCTGTTCCGTATTCCATCAAACCCCAGCTGGCTACGGCAAACCCTCACGCCTGATCTCTGTTGGTGGTGGTATGAAGGTTGTCTGCTCTGTGAAGCAAACTAGTCACTGCCAAACTCCCTGCCAGGAAGTTACTACTCACCAAAGTCATCTTCGTGGTCTCAACTGAGGAACTGAATTTTTCTCCATTACCCCTGGAATTGTACATGTCTCCAGACTAAATAATCTACACAGAAATAATACCCACCTCAAGCTTAAACAGAGGCCAGTTTGGGGAGCAGATACCCCAAAATAAGGGTATCTTTACCCAAAAATAAGGCCTGGCTGGAAATAGAGAGCAAGAGAACTGTGATGGCCAAGAGAAGCCAGTCGGGGCTGGCACTTTTGATCTCTGGTTTTCAAAGGTATTTTCCAGTTATTTTCAGGGAAACACAGTAGTGACCCAAGATTATTGTTTTCAAATTTTACACACCAGTCTTCTCAAGAGTGGGATATACAGAACACAAAACCTGTCATCAGAAAGTTGCTTAGGGAACACTGGGTCCAAATGCATTGATTTCTTGATTCTCAAGGTGAGGCATTAGGAAAAGAAAAATCACCCAGAAAAGAGGTAGAAAAGAAATTTTGGAGTTCAGAGATCAAGAATGTGTGTAGTATCTGTGGATGTAAAAGAACCAAGAAAACAGAAAGAGGTCTTTTTAGAAACATTGCTGGGAGTTATTGATTTCCCCTCTAGCGTATCTGGGTATTACTTTGCTAAAGCTGCCATAACAAAGAAATGTAGGTCTCAGTTCCGAAGGTTAGAAGTCCAAAGCCAAGTTGCTGGCAGGCTGGTTCCTTCTGAGAGTTGTGAGGGAAAGAGCTGTTTCTCAATTTATAGAGTAGATGGTTGTTCTCAGAGTCACACATTAATCTCCCATATGGCTTCACCTGCCTTACAAGGACACAAGTCATATGAGATAAGGACCCACCCTAGTGATCTCAGTTTAACTTGATTATCTCTGTAAAGACCTTATATCCAAGTACGGTCACATTCTGAGGTAGTAGGGGTGAGGACTTCAACACATAGATTTGGGGGGTCATAATTCAACCGCAACAACTTGGAAAAACACAAGATCAGAATTAATTTTTAGCAACTTTTGTGTAGACAACTGTGTTTCTTCACATACAACTTTGTATGCACAATATCCCAGGAATATTTGAGATAAGGAATTAATAAGTAAAAGAACAGAAGAAGGTAACCGAAGGCTAGAAAAGGATGAAAAGAGAGAAAAGAAGGGAGAAAAAAGGAAAGAAGGAAAAAAAAAAAAAAACAGAAGAGCAGGGAGTTGGGTCAGACCACCAGGCCTGGGCCAGATTCGGAGCTGGTGACCATGCCCACCCACGCTCAGCTAAGTTTACTTTCGTTCTGGTTAACAGACCACGCACTACAACACCAAAGCTGTACAGCGCCAACACGCAGGTTCATGGCCGGTACCTTCCTTCCTTTGTCCCATGGAAGGGCTCCCACTCCTGCTGGAGCTCAAAGCCACGGCTTCCTGCCTGTCACAGCATTTTGAGGGAGGGGGCCGGAAGAGCAGAATATCAGGGTCTCCCCCTCAGGAAACTCGTACTTGATGTGATCATTAAATTACACACTTCCTCTTCATTCCTTTTTTTTTTTCCCCCAGTACATTAAACATATTCATCAGAGCATGCTAAAAATATACTATTGTTCCTTTCCAACAAAGTATAATGAAACCTAAAAACCCTCAAACCGAAGGCTTGACATTTATAATTCAAAATAAAATTAGCATATTATTTACAAAATAATGTGTTTTAAACTATTTATAAAGTTATATGCAATTTTGCAGAATTGATAAATGAATGACTCAAAAATGGAAGAATTTTCCTTTATTCCTAAAAGGAAAGAATGTTCAACAGAAGCCATGAAAGTCTGCAGTCTCAGTTTTAAAAAAAGCCCTGTCTTTATGTGCACATGAGAACTAACACCTGACACAGGCTCGCCAGGCCCCAGAGGCAGGGACTGGGGCTGGGGCTGGAAACACTGCTTCTCCCCCAGGCGGCAGGGCAGGGACTTGAACCTTTGGCCTCCAGCAGCCATCTGCATTTTAGAATACTGCAAGCGCTGACAAATGATGCTTGCTTTCACACGGGCACTTGAGACTGTTCAACAGTCCAATCTCTTCAGACACCATGGCTTTCAGTGTCCTGACTTGCCCTTCAGGAGTCCCTTTGGAAAGGACAGTCCACCCGGCTCAGTTCCACACGCACATCCTTGGGGATGAGGTTTAGCAAGCAACAATCTTTAAAACTTCAGCGAGGCAATGCCACCAGGATGCAAACTAGCAAGGCATCAAACAAGACATCAGGAAGCAGGAAGGGACAGGAGAGGATGGAGCTAGGCAAGTAAGGAACCTGAGGATCACCTGGTCCCCTCCGGACAAGTGAGCATGCAATACCATTTCCTAGAATGAAGGGCAGTCTCACAATCCACGCTGTCTCTGTTCATCCATCATGAACATACTAACCTGTGGTCCCAACTCATATCGTGGTTCCAACCATCAACTTTGACAATGGCAGGGAGCTTAGAAGTCTGCTTTCTCCGTAATCTGTTATTTGTCATGTGTCACATGTAGCTCAGATGGGACGAGGATCTGCCATTCAAATGTTCAGGCCTTTAAAGCTCTAACCTTCTCACCAGGCCATCACTAAATCTCACTACAAAATCATGGCACACAGTGCTCAGTAACATTAACTGAATGAATAAACACTATGCGTTCTCTACCAGAGCTTTACGGCAAAGCACAACTGAGAGAAACCAATTCCTGCAGAATCTAAAACCTCATAGTGTTGTTTAGGCTCTATTGTTGTGATAACCCCATCTGTGTGATATTAGCAGCTCTTCCACTTACCAGCTGAGTAGCCTTGAGTTTGTTTTCTGTGTAAAATGGGGCAAGTGATAAACTCTTTAAATAGTTGATTAAATAAATCATATAGCTAAAGTTACTGAGAAGCACTTAACTGCTAGCTAGTTAACAAAGCATTTTTTCCTGTGGTTCTGTCTGGTGAGGATTAACAAACCCACACTTGTCTACACCTCAGTGAGACCTAGGGAAGGGAAACAAGTTGCTCAGGACCCCACACCTGCTAGGCTGTAGGGTGAGCAGTTGAATCCAGTTCAGGAAACTTCCGAGCCCAGAAGTGGAGTAAAGTAACTGCGGTGAGTTTGGAAGTCCTGGTTGTACACCCAGTCAAACTACGCCCTGACCTGAACCCCCATCCTCCAGCATTAAAAAGGGGGACAGTAGGCATCTTTGTGGGCACCAAGCACATAGGTGCATTTGTTTACCAGCTTTGTGTGCTGGGTGGTATCTTCTACTGAACAACTCTGTAGATGTTTTCAACTAGTTTAACTTGATACCAACATTCATTGCCATGATTTCAATTCTTTTTCAATTCTTCCTGTGGGGACCCTGGCACCTGGGAAACATGGGCGTCTAGACTAGAACAGGTGTGAGAACAGAAGCTCTGGTGCCTCAGCCTCCGCCCGATGCAGGCTCTCTTCCTTCAGCTTCCCCGGAACACGTTCAGGCTAACGCTAGGGCCCAGAAATCCGCATCTTTCCTTCTCAGGGACCTTGGTCCTTTCCCTAACGTGGCTTACCCAGTTTCTACAAAGCCTCAGCCCGACACAGCTATAACTCTAGCTCATTTGCTCAGTCACGTAGTGCTTCTATGCAGCTGACCATAAGATGTAGTTAGAATTAAATCCTGCAGTCAAAGGAAAGGGGAATGAATGGAAGATTATTTGGGCCAAGGCGAACTTAACTCAGGTAAAGACCTAATTTCTTAGCCTTTTGGAATTACTATAAATACCTCACAGTCCCCTTGGGACTCGGGAAACAGCAGCCTAAGGACACCTATCTTTAAAAGAAAAATAAAAGGAACCACAAAATGTGGTATATTTGTATAATGAAACTATTTTTCAGCCTCAAGAAAAAAGGAACTCTGGCATGCTGAAGCACAGATGAATCTTGAGGACATTATGCTAACTGGGATAAGCAGGTTACAAAAAGACAAATACGTCACAATTCTACTTACAAAATTATAAAGACAGAAAGCGGATGGCAGCTGCCAGGCGCTCAGGGAAAGGGGGTTATTGTTTAATGGGCAGAGTTTCAGTTTTGCAAAGAGTTCTGGAGGTGAAGAATGGTGATGGATGTAAATAATACCACTCGACTGTTCATTTAAAACGGTTAAGATGGTAAATTTTATGTTATGTGTATTTTATCACAATAAAAATTGGAAAAAAGAAAGCAACAGCTTGAACACTGTGATTCTCGGCAACGGTATTAGCATTGTATCACCGAGCCAAAAGCAGCTACAGAATAGATGTTATACATCTTTACAACCAACTCCCAATTTTCCTTCTGTTCCTTCTGCTGAATGAAGCATCCTCTCGTTCTGCCACTAAAAACTAGCATCTTCATATAAATCACTGGCTCAGAAAATTCAATGCACTTCAGCTATCTGTCCACTAAGGACCATGGCCAAACAGCTGGGTCCAGAGGATGCATCCCTACCCTGAAGAGCTCTCCTCGGGGACCACCGCAGCTCCCCTCAGGGACCACCACAGCTCCCCAGGGGAAAAGCACAGGCAAGCCCACACACAGGCATGCACACATAGCAACGGATTTTTCATCCAAATTAAAAGTATGCTTTTCTTTATATTATTGGTACCACCACTCTGAATATCAGGGGGAAAAACTCCATTATACAGATGCTGTCATCTTTTTCTCCCAAATGAAACTGCAATGAAAATACATTTCAAAAATAAAGACACCCATTTCTAGCAATAAGCAAATTGCAGGATCCAAGAAAACTAGTTAGCACTATTTCCCAATAAAATGCTGTGCTAGAATTTATAAGAGTACGTTCCCCAATATTTTGATCTATGATTTTTTTTTTTTTTTGAGTGTCTCACTATGTAGTGCAGGCTGGCCTTAAACTTGCTTACGTCACCCACGCTGGCCTTGACCTCATGGTGACCCTCCTGCCTCAGTCTCCCAAGTACTGAGATTACAGGCATGTACCACACCTGGCAAGAAATATTCCACAGACATACATATTTCAGCATTTAAGTTTGACACTTTGGAACAACTATACCGTATGATCCAAAAATAGGGTGCATTTTAAATGTTTTTGTTTTGTTTTTTAATTACAGAAGACAAAACTAACCTTGTCTTTAATTACACTAGTGTAGCTGCCTGACATCCTGAATTGATTCAAAACTTTTACTTTTCATGATCATTTTGACTTTGGGGAAGTGACAGAAGTTACGCAGTCCCAGATTGAGTGAACAGGTAGACGGGACACAGCGTAGCGTACTGCCTGCCTTCCCATCGGATGGCACTCAACAGCAGTGCTCCCTGTACTTTTCATCACACCCTGTGGATACAAAAGAGGGTTCCCAGAACTGCCTCAGCAAGCAACAAAAATTATACCCTATGTGTGTCCAAGGAGATGGGAAGTACTGTAAGGAGTTAATGGCAATGTGTCCTTATTGAAATACTTTAGAGAGTTACCATATATTTTAATCATACCTGGGGTTTTACCAGTAGGATTTTAAAAAGCATTTAACTCTTTAAAGAATTTTTTTCACAAACAGGCTTAATTGGATGTGTATGTCTTTTAAAATTATGTGTAATTTACACACATCATTTTGTGATTGTGATGGACAGTGAGGCATTTCACAGGTCTCTCGCCTCCTCTTCAGTAATTCCGGCTTGGAGTCTTGAGGTTCTGGAGTATGCTACCTGTGTGAGCAATTTTTGGCATTTCCTAGGGACTGACACAACTGAGTGCTTACACTGGTATAGCAGAATGAGCTAAATGACACCAAAAACTTTTAGTTGGAATTGTATGAACTGAATGTTAGTAGCTCACCTTGATTACAAAGATCTTTAATTTTCAAGACAAATTTGTATTTAATAAATCCAATTTATCAAATGAATTCTTTCTAAAAAGGTTCGGAATAAAAGACAAAAGGACAGAAAGCCGTGGTAGGCACTAAGAGTGGAGAAAGATAAGGTAAAATATTATCTATGGTTTTAGAGACAAAGAACAGAATGGTCACACGTCTCACCCAGGATTTCCGGTTTCTGATCTGGCTGTTCTCCCGCGTACCAACTGCCTCTGAACAGTGCGCCTGATGGGCGTCACAGACACTCTCCTTAAAAGCCCCAAGATACCCAAAATGAATCAAAAGGACAGAAATACCTTGAAGAAAACAAGCCAAGGCCAGTTACAGGATCTTGGATTTAATGACTACATGGTTAGATGAGTAACTCTCAATCCAAAAAATAGAACACAATCTCCACAAGACAAATTTTCTACATATTTACTTGCAGACCTGAAGTCAGAGAGACCAGGGGCCTAGTAGGAGAGCACCAGCAATCAGACTTGGTATAAATCATTTAAAAAGTTTATTAGTTATAGAAAAAAACAAGATTCTTCAAAATCAATTCTTGTTAAGTTCCCTGTAAAACAATAAGATTACAGAAAATTTCTTTCTCATGAAGAGAAAATTCACTATACTTTTGGTCCAAGATATGTGGAGTCTTTTCCTTCTTCTTCAGATGACAGACGGATGTAGCCGAATCTACGAACGAGTGTACTTGCCCCAAATGTGCAACATAAATACAGCAGCGATGAACAGAAGACTCATAACCAGTACTGGAACAGGGCCACTAGAAATGAGAACAGAAGGCCTGCTTACGTTAGTAATAATATATGATTATACTTAATACTAAAGAGTTGCCCAGGGGCAAAGGGAAGGGAAGGAAGAAGCACTTAGACATCCTTAAACATTATTTACATCATCTGAAAATAAGATAGCACTCAGGAGGCTGAGGCAGGCGGATCGTTGCAAGTTCGAGACCAGCCTGGACTACAAAGTGAGCTCAAGGCCAGCCTGAACCGCATAGCAAGACCCTGTGTCAAAAAGGCAAAAAAAAACAAAAGTTCTTTGCAAAAAACCAAGTACTATGTAAACGAGAAAGTGAGATCTGCTATGATTAGTTCGATTCTTAGCCACTGGATCGAGCTGGGGAACAGCTGTGAGCAGTGCTGTGCTGCAGCCTGCTCTGATCAGAAACCGTGGGATTAGGCCTACAATGGTGGCAGAATGTGAAGGAGGGGAGCCAGGCCTGGGGACAGTCCTCCTGGGTGCCCACTCCCCACCACACAAGCACTCGCAGGCCTACGAACTTAGGAAGTGGACATGTTCACCCTCCCAGGTCCACTCACCACCCTCCCAAGGCAAGCGGACCACAGAGCCGAGATAACACAGGCTAATTGAAAAACTTCCATTAGGCTGTAATAATATCAGCTGATGCCTCTAGGAGGACTCTGAAAAATCACCCAATTCCTATTCAGATGGTTGTTCCTATTTCTCACTGTGGGGCAAGAACACCAAATGAAGAACAATTTCATCTAATTAAGCAGCGTTCCCTCCAGTTCTCTCTGTTCCCATCACTTACTCTGACACAGCTACACAAAGACCGTCCTTCCTCTTCACTCACTCTAGGAAGAGATGTCACTCGGGCCCTAACCGTTCTAATCAGCTGATGAACAGGCAAGCTAAACCCAGCCCGCCTGGCACAAATGAGTGGCCACGTATTGTCCATCTCATAAAAACAAGAACCGGTGTCACCAGAGACTAACTGCATGGCCATGCTGTGCCACAGCAGACAGATACACACGGTCTGGTCCAAGACTTACACCTTGAGGCCTGGTGAATCTTCCGTGTAAAATCGCCACATCCCCCCAGTGCCTGCTGAGGTCGTGCGGCCTGCGCTCCTGGTTCCACAGCTGGCATTTTTCCTGAAAGTGAGGAAAACATTACCTACAACCTCTTCTCATGAATCCTTATAATATGTGCTCCCATTATATGGTTAAAGAATTAGTAAGAAAAAATTTCAGCTGGGGGTTTAGCTCAGCGTCGTAAGCGCCTGCTTGGCAAACTCGAGGTTGTGAGTTCGATCCCTAGCACACACACACACAAACACACACACAAAGAAAGAAAGAAAATTTCATTGTTGGTACAGATTCAAATTCCTGCTTTTACTCCACAGGTCCAAAGTACTATGCAGTATCTATTGTATGCCAACGCACACAGTAAACTTGGTAAGTAGTTACCATTTCCCATTTTACGTATGAGGAAAATTACACTGAGCAAAAGTTAAGCAACGTTTCTTAAGACCACAAGACTAGAAGGTGGTCAAGTGCAACGTGGACCCAGTTCTGACTCAGAGCCCACGGACTGCCTACAACATCTGGTCTCCTCACTTGGACATTTCAATTTCTTTCCACTTGTGGTTCTGCAAAGGCAAGTAAAAAGCCTATTTAAAAATGCCCTGAATCAATACAAGCCAATCTTAAGATGACTACTTTAAAAGACATTTTTAAATTACTGTGTTTACAGCAAGAGACAAAAAACATTAAGCCTTAATTATATATGAGTACCAGAAATGCAATATGTATTTTACAAAAAATTACTTCACGCAGTAATCTTTTTGCTATTTTGTTACGGTGATCACAGATTTTAGACAGAGAGAGGCAAGATGTGAAAAAACACAGAAAACACCCAAGCAGAATGTGTGCTTTGCCAAAGGACCAAGGATCACGAGACGAGCTGTGTGATCCAGGCAGCCCTGGCAGGCAGAAGCCAAGTGACAACATGGCACTGCTCTGCTGACCAGGAAGAAGCCTAGGGAACCCTTTCCCTCCCCTCTAGAAGAACCCCTCAGCCACTAGGGAACCTCACCTAGCCACTCTCCTCCCACAAAGCACGACCCTAACCTCGGCAGCTTGGCTCACCCCTGTGCTACAGTGTACAATAGAGAAGAAAGTAGAAAGTAGTAAGGAAAAGTCATAAAATCTTCTTCAGCCTATTTATCACCAACCCAAAGTCCTAGATGAGGAGAAAGAAGAATGTCCTGTCCCGTTACTGTCCCTACTAGCCATTAGATCCCAATATACCTTCCCAAAGAATTCCATTCTAGTAGGCGTGGGGTGCTGATGCTGGATTTTTTTTTAAAGAACATATAGAGAAGAAATCCAAGTGAAAATTTAGTCCCTACCATCTCTTCTCTCTTTCCTCCCAACTCTGATCCTGTTGGTCACTGCACTCTACCATGGCTTTTGCACCATACTGAACGTAAGAAGCACTGGCTATAACCCAGGGAATCTGCCCTGCCTAGAAGTGGAAGGATGGAGTCTTGGTTTTAGTCTGGGTTCTAGTCAGAAGAGTACTGTTATTAGTGGGACAGTAAGTTGGGTCTACTGTACTACAAGGATTATATTTCAGACATATTAATTTTGAGCCACATGGTCACCTGAGCATTTAGAACTCAATCTGTATGACTGTTTCTAAGGGAAAATTGATTGTAAATAGCAAATATAATTGTACAGGGATTTAGAGTAACTTGTGCACTTAGGCATCCACATACAAAGATACACATACATTTAATCTATGGGGTAGGCACCTAAATTTTTCAATTTTCTTCCTTCTTCATAAAAAGGAACTTGAGTTAGAAGATAAATCTAGTGCCAACATGGTAAGTCATCAGCTGACCCAAGCGCTTGCCACTACTGTAATTTCTGGACTCCAGTTCCTGTCTTTCAAGTTGGACTTACGGAATCCACAGCGGAATTAGAGTGGCCTTTTAGACTTCTCACCTTTGCCGGGGCATAGGCAGTGAATTTGAAAACCAAGGGTCTAAATTTTACCCTTTCTTTCTGGCCAATATGTCTTCCCATAACTTAACAAATAGGTGTTCAGACTTAATGGTTCGTTTACACTTTATTCTAGCACAATGGCTTTCTGGATGTTCCTTGAACAAGACACACTCAGCGACCTTAATCTCTACACTTAACCATTTTTGTTGCCTAGAAGCCTATTTCTGCCCAGACCCACTAGACGATTTGCTTCCTTCTCTTAGTTCGAATGCCCCCCACCTCAACACCCTATTTAAAACACTTACTAACACGTACCTTTACCCAACACTCTTATGCCTTACCTGGCTATGTTTCTGTATAGCCCTTACTACCTGAAATTACATTACTTAATTATTCACCTTTTATGGTCTCCCACACTAGAATAAAGTTCACAGAATGAGGCCAAACCTTGCCTATGTTGTTCACAGATACATCCTCTAATCTTAGGCAGTGCTTGGCATGTAGTAGACCCTTAATAACTATTTGATGACTATCTCAATATTCTTGTGTATTACTCCACTATCTTAATGTCCCTAATTGCCATTCATTTTGCTTGAACACTGCAGACCTCCACAGTTTTGCCATTTATAATGCATCACTGTGCTTTTCATCCTCACAGCAACTTCCTTTTACACTACGTTAAGCAGGGCAAGGGTCCCACCCCCTGACCTTTGGTCCAAGGTATTCAGCATGAGGGAAACAAATCTGCCAACTATGGAATCCACAGATTTTTTTGTTAACCACTAGTTTCAACTTTTTCTCAAAGACTTATGCATATAAAGCATGGATATATTCTTGGACAACCTAATACTTACACTCATGAAATAATATTTAACTAGTCACAAAATTCTAGCAGAGAAATATTGAGGGTCTCAGTATGTACAACCATAGCGTGTCTGGTTACATTGGCTCTATCATATTAAATCCTAAAGATGTTATCAATACTTTTACCTTTAAAAGCTCTAGCTATTGTTTCCCTGGTTATTGCCTATTTCATTTATAAGTTATTTGATTAATTTTTATAAACATATGCTTTCATTCTCTTTAAAATTTCTCACATGGACAAGCTTTTTTTTTTTTTTTATCAGTACCAGGGATCGAACTCACAACCACGTGCTTGCAAGGCAGGCGCTTATGCCACTGAGCTAAATCCCCAGCCCACGGACAAGCTTGTAAGCCTCAGTATTACCACTTCCCTTTAACCAGAACCATTCCTCCAAGTAACTATACATCTATAGAAAAAAAAAAAAAAACACCCACAAAGAATCTCAGTCTAGCAAAAGGAAAGCATTCCAAGGGCATATAACCTAACTCACAGCCTTATGCACTTTCCTGGAATATCTCAGTGACAGGAAACCAATAATGATTCCAGATAACTTACATCATTTCTGACAATTTTTTTTACAATTTCCTTCTGAGTTACATTCCATTTCATGTATATTCAAATCACCAGTTTTACATTTATGATCAGAAATTTAATTTTCAATAGAAGCCAACAAGGAAAGCCTTATCGTGTAATACTGGGGAACACTGCAAATTTGAGGCCAGCCTGGGATTAAAAAGTGAGCTCAAGTCCAGCCTGTACTACAGAGCAAGATCCTGTCTCAAAAAACAAAACAACCCCAAAAAACCCTCTTCACATTCTTAAAGATAGTTTTCATGCATTCTCTCTAAATAATAAATTTCAAGGCCTTCTTTCTAAATAAAACTTTACTTTAGGTCCTTCAAAAATCCCAGAACAAAAGGGTTCCTTCATTCACTCATTATTTACTGCATCAGGATTTATAACAGGAGCTGGAGAAAGACAGGACTGGTGCAGTTTCTCTAGCGGAGTCTAGTAGAGGCGATAAATATGGAAACATGAATGACTTCATGATACGAACAAAATGCTATTGGGAGCAAAAGCAAAGACCAACTGCTACTGCTGCCTGCAGATTAGAGGTCTCTGGAGGTAATAACCCTAGGCTTTGTCTTAGAAAATAAATAGGAATTTGGAGACGGGGAGCCAGGCTGGGGGGGTGGGGTTGACTTCAGAAAAGCATTACTAAGTTCACTGTTATTGAGTCACTGAAGAAGCAAGGTAAGACTGTGAAGATCACCAACAGCATGACCCCCACATCCTCTTCTAACACTTGCCAACAAGAATCTAACAGAGAAACAAAGCAGAAAAGTAACAGCTAACTGGATGATGGACTAGAAACGGCCTGAACAGAAGACAGAAGCAACACACACAAAAGCAGATAAGCAAAGTGAAGAATTAAACTAGGGCAGCAGAAATGGAGAAGGAAACAACTCGTGAAAAAGTCTTCCTGCAAAATTTAATGTATGGCATATGACTGGAGATTAAGAAATCTGAGATGACGCTGAAGTTTCTGGTTTTGTGTAAATGAGTGTAAAGCAGTACCATCTGGAAACAGGACATACTTTGGGAAGGGGAAGCTAGGGTGTGTCAGAAAAATTATGTTAAATTGAGCGTGTACAGTCCTTGTTGATGGAAGTAAGAAGGCAGAGCTCAGGTCCAGAGACACCAGCTTAACGACCTAACTTGTCCCTGGCTGTCCCGTTTAATTTTTTTAAGAAGCGCGAAACTGCAAAGAGAAGAAAATGATGCTCCCTCCCCAAGGCCACGTCACCTCAGGTTCATCTTGCCCCTAAGATTAAGGTCCTGGGGTCTCCTTCCCTGGATCAGGGAATTCTTGGACCCAATCTCGCCACGTCTGCAACCCAGGGAGCCGCGGGGACCCTTACCGCTGCCGGACTGTGGATCCCGCCGCCCGAGCGGCAACTGCTTTGCTGGGAGAACGCCCCGAGGAGCCCACGTTAGTGCCACTGGGAGTCGGACCCGGCTACAGGAGGGAGAGACAGACAGACAGACGGTGAGACAGACGGCCTCGCTCCCGGACCCCCAGTACCCGCGCGAAAGGCTGGGAAAACAAGGCAGCCCAATAGAGAAGGTAAAGCACAAGGCAGCAGTCGAGAGGGACCAAAAAGGGAAGGCTGAGGCCCCATACCATGCTGGAGGACGGAGAAATGCAAGGCACTTCAGCTGGCCACTGAAAGGCTGCCCCGCAAAAGAAGACTCGCGCCTGGAGAGAATGGTTCAGGCCCCGCCCCCAGAACCGCTGGCAAGGTCCTCGCTGACTCCTGGGCCCCTGGGTTGTCCCGCGATATGCCTGTAGAAATTCTGCTAAAAAACCACTTGACCAGACGCTGAGTAGAAATTAAAGACCTTCGTCTCATTTGTTTCGACCACTCTGTCCTTCAGATGACTCAGGATCTCCCAAAATGAGGCTATAGCCTAGCTCAGGCCATAAATTTTATTGGGCAGTTACTAAGTCCCCATAGATTTGCGCTGATGTGGCCTAACTGACGCATGCGCAGTCGGACGGTGTCAGCCCTCAGTAGCCAGCAGGGCTCTAGGGGCGGGGCTTGCGATAGCCCCTTGAGGCGCGGGACACTGGCGCGGCTCGAGTCATGGGCGACAGGCAAGACCCAGATTCAAATGCTGGTACCAATCCGTCGGTGCTGTTCCTGCACCCAGACCTGGGCGTGGGCGGTGCCGAGCGGTTGGTGCTGGATGCCGCCCTGGCGCTGCGGGCGCGCGGCTGTAGCGTGAAGATCTGGACGGCGCACTACGACCCTGGCCACTGCTTCGCAGAGAGCCGGGAGCTGCCGGTGCGCTGCGCCGGGGACTGGCTGCCCCGCAGCTTGGGCTGGGGCGGGCGCGGCGCCGCCGTCTGCGCCTACGTGCGCATGGTCTTCCTGGCGCTCTACGTGCTGTTCCTCGCGGACGAGGAGTTCGACGTGGTGGTGTGCGACCAGGTGAGGTGTCTCTGGGCCCCCCGAGGACGACCTCTGCGATCTGAGGTTCCGAAAGGTCGGGACTGGCCTGCAGAAGTCCAGTGCAGTGAGACTGTCGAATTTTAGCATGGATCCTAAAGTTGCAGATCGTGGCCTACCCCGTTTAGGGAGCTTTCAGATGGGGCCCAGAAATTCGCACTTTAACTGGGTCATCGTGTCATTGAAGCAGAGGAGACTTCCGGGCTTGCACTCAGGATGCTGGCATTAGAAGTCGTTCTCAGTTATCTTTTATGTCTGAGAACTCGTGTGTTGCTTTACCTGTTTCCCTTATTTTTGTTGACATTACTTCCAAGTCATACACAACCTGCTGTCAGTCCTTCAAGCCAAGCCACCCCAGTTCTCATTATAGCGTCCTGTATAAAAAAACACCAAATCTGAGCCTGTCACGTCCCGGTTTAAACTTTAACGTGGTTCCCCCAATGGAGAGCAGTCCTTGGTAAATAACTTTCAGCTGGGTCTGCTCTATATTGTAGACTTTTTTCTTAGCTATTTTTCTAACCCTCAATTTTTAAAAGTAACATTTATTCAGTAGTAAAATTCAGAGAGTATGAAAAAATGTAATGTAAAAGTCTCCCAACAGATAGCCACTGGCAAGTTACTTTGTATGTATCCTAGAAATTGGCTACTAGCTATGTATGTTTGTTTATAGATACAGCGTATTTGTACATAATTGAGATTATGACATTACTTTCTATTGTATATTTTTGTTAGCAAAAAAAGTTGTGTTTGGGACATCCTTTGTATCAATATTAGAGATTGACTTCGTTAGAGTAGCTAGGAAATACAATTTTGTTTGAATATACCATGATTCGTGCATTCTTTTGTAAAAGACACTAACATTGTAGCCAGTTTCTTGTGTGTGTGACTTGATCAGTGTTGTCATGAACATCGTTATACTTTTTTGTTTATTCTTCTGCAAGCATGTCATTTGAGTAAATTCCTAGGAATAAAGTTGTAAGTCAAAGAGTAGTTCACTTTGAATGTTAGCAGCAGTTGCCAAGTTTGCCTTCCTGAGTTTTCCCTGTCTTCTTGTCCACACTGGATATTAGCCACTATTTTAATCATTGCCAAACCAATATGTAGAAATAGCAGCACCGCTTCATTTGTATCTGTGAAACTGTAACTTCTGCATTACTTTTGATCATCTTTCCTTAAGTGGAAGCTGTTTCTTTTTAAGAAATGTGGCCCATTCAGCTGGGTATGGTAACACACATCTGTAATTCCAGCACTGTGAGTGACTGAGGCAAGACAAGTTTGAGTTAAATATAGGCAACATAGCAACTGAACAAGACTATCTCAAAAAATAGGTGGGAGTTGTGGTAGTTCAATGCAAAGGCCCTAGGCTCAATCATCCTGCAGAAAGAACGAGAAAGAGAGAGAGAGAGACTTACCAAACATTCTGCATGTGTCCATCAGTAAATAGGAAACAGCTAAGATGTATTGGGTAGAGAAAAAAGTGGAGACCTGGAAGTAGGAGTGCTAGATTCAAGTTTCATACTCACTGTTTTATGTAACTTTGGGTAAATTGCTTAGTATCCCTAAAACAGAACTATTTTGGGTATTACTTAAAAGAGCAAGTGATACATAATTTGTAAACGTTCCCCATTAGCATAGTCTCTAGAAATGCCTGCCTATAATGCATACTTAGTAATCATTATGGTTAATATTTATTTAGCACATAATATATGCTAAACTTAAGGTTTTACACATATTGGTGCATTTCATAGTCAGAAAAACTATGTGGTGTTTTGAACTATGATTGTTATGATGTTACATACACTGAAGCCAAGAGAGGATTAGATTACTTGATCACAGGCTGGGGATTTAGCTCAGTGGCATAAAGCGCCTGCCTGGTAAGCGCAAGGTCATGAGTTCCATCCCCGATACAAAAAAATAAAAAGATTGTCTGTTGTGACTGCTGAGTACTTAAAATATGAGCAGACTAAACTGATACGCTCAACTGTAAAATAAAAGCCTCATTTTAAAGGTTTAATATGAAAAAACCAAAGTATCTCATTAAGATATTTTAGTACTGGGCTGAGGGTTTAGCTCAGTGGCATAAGCGCCTGCCTGGCAAGTGCGAGGTTGTGAGTTCAATCCTGGTACCAAAAAAAAAAAAAAAAGGTATTTTAGTTTTGATTATATTTTAAAGGTTTTAGTAAAGCATATTAAAATTAGTTTAACCCTGAGAATAACTTTAATATTATTAAATTTTTATTTTATTTCTGTTGGACCACACTGTTCAAGAGGTAAGCACTAGGCTTAAAGTTTAAACTGTTTTGCACATGTCCTGCAAATGTCTGCTAGCCTTCTGCACCAGTCACTATACTGACATAGAGAGGGGAATACAGAGCAGAATTAGCCATTACCCATGTGGCACCCACACGAGGCATGGTGGGTATCTGTGCTTCTGATCCATTGAAGTTCAATTAACAATTTTATCTGCTGTTGATTTTGCTTTGGCTAGGTGTCTGCCTGTATCCCTGTGTTCAAGCTGGCCAGGCGACCTAAGAAGATCCTGTTTTACTGTCACTTCCCAGATCTGCTTCTCACCAAGAGAGATTCTTTTCTTAAACAGCTGTACAGGTCCCCAATTGACTGGATAGAGGAATATACTACTGGCATGGCAGATTGCATCTTGGTCAACAGCCAGTTCACAGCTGGAATTTTTAAGGAAACTTTCAAGTCCCTGTCTCATATAGACCCTGAAGTTCTCTATCCATCTCTGAATGTCTCCAGCTTTGATTCAGCTGTTCCTGAAAAACTTGATGACCTAGTTCCTAAGGGAAAAGAATTTCTGTTCCTCTCTATTAACAGATATGAAAGGAAGAAAAATCTGAAATTGGCATTACAAGCCCTAGTGCAGCTACGGGCGAGATTGACTTCTCAAGACTGGGAGAAAGTTCATCTGATCATGGCAGGTGGTTATGATGAGAGAGTCCAGGAAAATGTGGAACACTATCAGGAATTGCAAAAAATGGTCCAGCACTCTGATCTTGGCCAATATGTGACCTTCTTGCGGTCATTCTCAGACAAACAGAAAATCTCACTCCTCCATGGCTGTACATGTGTTCTATATACACCAAGCAATGAGCACTTTGGCATCGTCCCTCTGGAAGCCATGTACATGCGGTGTCCAGTCATCGCTGTCAATTCAGGTGGACCCTTGGAATCCATCGTCCACAGTGTCACAGGCTTTCTGTGTGAGCCTGACCCAGTGCACTTCTCAGAAGCAATAGAGAAATTCATCCATGAACCATCCTTAAAAGCTACAATGGGCCTGGCAGGAAGAGCCAGAGTGATGAACAAATTTTCATGTGAAGCATTTAGAGAACAGCTCTACCAGTATGTCACAAAACTGCTGGTATAATAGATTTCTGTAAGGTTCTTTATGCCACACTCACTTATGTTATTTTTGTGGATTATAAACTCATTTTTCATACCAGAAGAGATGTTTTAAAAATAAACTTGAGTCTTGAATCTGAACTACCTTCCTGTATTACACTGTCCTATGTATTTTTTCAAAAAACTAATATCTCTTTATGACCATTCCAAGTCTTACCATGTTCAGTAAATTTTATTTTCTCTGGATTATCATTGCTTTGCCTATAAATTTTGAGTCATACTGTCTTAATTGATTTTAATAGTTTTAAGGATATCAGTATCAAAAGTTGATTTTTGGTAGAGCACTTGCCTAGTATGTTCCAATGCCCAGCACTGGGGGAAAAAAAAGTCATTAATTTGACTTTATAGTATAATGAACAGAGTTTCCATAGTTTCCAGAATCACTGTTTACTGTCATACGTTAGTGGAATGTTTGTTTTTCAGACTTTTGCTTGGATTCATAGCAAGAGTGCTTAGCTTAGTTTTCTTACAAAGATGATTTATTGTATTTTCTTACACTTAAGCATGACAATAAAAGATGTTTAGCACAGAAAGGAACAATAAAAGATTATAGCCTCCATGACCTATTTGTGTACTGTTAGGTAGGATACCCAAACCTGAAGTCAAAACTGAAGTGAATGTTGACATGAAGAGAGAATCTTGCCACACATGCAATATGCATTGTGTTAGCTCACTGTTCCTGTGACAAACAGATAATCAACTTAAAAGGAAGAGAGGGTTACTTTGGCTTAGCTTTAGAGATTTCAGTCCATGGTTGCTTGACCTTGTTGCTTTGGGTCTGTGGCAGCACAGTACATCATGGCAGGAGCATATGAAGATCTGTTCACCTTGTGACGGCAAGGAAGCACAGAGAGAAAAAGACCAAGGTCCTAATGTCCTCTTCAGGGGATACCACAGGTGACCTAATTTCCTTCTAGGCTCCATGTGCAATACTAAATTCCACCACTTCCCAGCAGCACCTGGGACTCAGGACCAAGTCTTCAACACATGGGCCTTGGGGGACACTAAAGATCTGAACTGTAACATATATCTTGTTTAAGGCTTGCTTCTCAGTGTCTAACTCAAGTTCTTTACATTTCTGCCATGGGTGCCTCTCACAAATGATTGGCCACACCTAACCTGCCCTAGATGCTGTTTTACCCACTATTTTGTTCTGCCTTCTCTAAAGAACATGAGACACCTAAACGACACCCCAGCTCTACCCACCAAATCAACCATTCTCTGTCCACCTCTGCTAGGGTCACTAACTGCTATATGAACTTCATTATTTGCATGTTCAACCTGCACAATCAAAGCCAGTCAGCCGGCTGACAACCCAGTAGTCATCCTATCTACCTAATTTTCTCATGCACAGATGGGTAACAGGCCCAGAAAGGCCCAGGACCTTTCTTAGGTCCCTCCCTCTTTCCCATAGAAGAACTGTTGTAGCCCTCTTCTTCCTGAACCTCCTCCCATCACCTCTGCTGTTATTAAGGACCTCTTGTCTCCTTCCATGTTGGACTCCTTGCTCCTTCATTCCTCACTTCAGTTTTCTGCAGCTCTGTGCACTGACGGTACCGACATCCCGACAGCTTGCCCTCCTGCTGGTGAGGAGGTGGGGAGCTCTGCCCATGACAGTGTCCTGCCTGTCCTTGGTTAAATAGTGGGGAGGAGGGTAGACCTTTGCCATGTGGACTCCTGAGGGAAGGGGCTACTTGGAGCCAGCCAGCTCTGTCCCAGTCAGAATGCGGGAGGGTGTGTTTATAGTGAAGGACTGGTTTGGAACTGTTTCATTTGTCTATTGAGGTTTTCTGATTTTCCAGAAGTCAGTTTTCTATTAATGATATTCTAGAAGTTAAGGGGTTTTTTAAACAATAAACTTTCAGCAACCTGGGGTGAAGTGAAATAAACCAGGCACAGAAAGAAAATGGCATGATCTCATTCCTGGCACCTAAAGAAACTGACTTAGAAGGAGAGTTGAACAGTCTTCCTAGAGGCTGGGAAGGTAGTGAGCAGGAGCGAGAGGGAGAGATCTGTTAATGAGTCCAAAGTTATGGTTAGACTCAGACAGAAGGATGGAAGGTAGGGAAAAGCTGCTCCTTGGCCCAGTGGTGACTGCACTTAACAATACTGTATTGAATATTTCGCAATACCTAGAAGAAGATGTTTTAAATGTTTTGCCCACAAAGAAATGATAAATGTATGAGGTGACGGGCATCTTAACTATACTGGTTCATTAATTATAGAATGTATACCTGTATCAAAACCACACAATATGCCATAAAAATGTACAATTTTCATGGGTCAGTTAAAAACAAATTTTAAAAAAGAAAATAAAGATTTGACTATGAAAAAAGTATTTTTTTCAATGAAATCAGAAATAACTCCAATTGGTCATTTATGCTTTTTCAGCACATTAGACATTCACATTTCCAATTAATAATGCTCTATTTGAGATACATGCTTTGTTCTTCATAATAATCCCTATTATATATTGAAATTGCTTCAACTTCTTGCTACTAAAATCAACCAAGAACATAATTGACTTTAAATTCTAAACGTAAATATATGAAAGTTTTTAAATTTGGAAAGCAAAAATGAAAAATTAGAGAAAGACATGAAAAAGTTTCAAAGCTGCTTAACAGCACACCAAAAAATAAGCAATTCTCAAAAAGAACTTTATTTTCAAACCAAGTTACCATGTTACAAGCTTAAAATCAGCCAGATTGTGGGCTGCCTTTGCATTGTGGAACCTGGAACCCTAACTTGGCACTTCAATTGAGTAGAATAACATGGTAAACATACACCGGGACATGGGCACCACTCTGCAAGTATTAGCAAGATGACTGTATCGGTCAGGACTCTTGGTTGCTGGTGACCAGAAATACATCTTTTTTTCTTTCACAACTCTTAATTTAGGCAGAAAAGGGAAATTTTTAGGAAGCTACATCATTCAGAGAAAAGGTACATCGTGAAACTAGGGGAAGTGCAAAAATGTAGCAAGATTTTGAGGTTCAAGGGAACTAGGAATTTAAATGCCATCAGAACACCATTTCATTGTCTTTTAGTATAGATTAGTTTCTTACTTGTGGCAGAAAACATGCCCACCAGCAGCCAAGCCTTCCATCTGACTGGTTCTGTCACCAAAGAGGACCTGACCCTCTTTCAGGTGGAGAAAAGGTGTCAGTGACAGACTATGGTGGACATCTCTTGGTTCAGGGTCCTTCCCTTTAATTAATGAAACCAGGGGCCAGCGTCTAAGATCACACAAGAATCGTGAAGAAGAGAAGCAGGGTGTGTGCCGAGAAAGGGAGAGTAAGCAGCTACCCAAGGACAGCTGGGCAGGTTAGCAAGGGTCCTCGCCAGTGCTTGGAAATGGGAACTGCTCAAAAATTTAGGCCACCTCAAGGGCCCCCCTCAACACTTTTACAGATTGCTTCCACTTTCACAATAAATCTTACTAACAGTATTTGGGACAAACTTATACAAGTGGCTGCAGATAAATAAAATTAACTGTTTAATACTCTTTGATTTGTATGTTCCACAGTTAAGACCATCAACTTTTTAAAAGGTAGGTATATTTTGGCTCACAGTTTCAGAGGTTCCCGTCTACTGTCACTCGTTCCAGTTTATCTGGGCCTGAGACAGAGCAGTATTTCATGTTGGGAGTGTGTTGTGGAGGAGGAAGACCATTCACCTCGTGGTAACTGGGAAACAAAAGCAAAACAAAAGGAAGGTCCAGGGCCCCAGTGCAGTATCCCCTTCAGGACCTTGCGCCCCAGTGACCCAGCTTCCACTAGGCCCCATCCTAAATGTTCTGTCACCCCCCCAGTCCCACCATTAACCCATGCACCTCTAGAGAACATTTACGATCCCAACCCTAGCAACTTGCATAATTGCTTAATATTAGTATTTCCAGACTTGACTTTCTCTTTGTTCACATTTGATTAATCAAAGCGTAATAATTAGAGGGTGACAATGCTTAATATATTGCATATTGTTATCTTTAGTTATTCAGTGTACAAGATATCTGCATTTAATTGTCCAAACAATATTAGCATGAGCCTTTCTTTTCAATAAACTAAGAGAAATTAGTAGTATAATTATATTAACTATTATATATATATATATATATATATATATATATATATAAAATTTCAGCTTTTCACAGCAAGGGGACAATAGGATATTTACACATGTAAGTCTGATTTATTTCAGCTTTGAGTATGGTCTCTAGTTGCATTCATTTACTTATAAAAGTCTCGAGTTTATCCCTCTTTATGACTGAGTAGTACTCTGTTATATAAAAATACCACCTCTTTTTTATCCATTATTCAGTTGATGGACATTTAGGTTGTTTCAAAGATCTAGCTATTACAAACTGTACTGCTATAAAAATGGGTACACATAGATCATTGTGGTAGGATGTTTTTAATTCTTCTAGGAAGACACCCAGAAGGGGAATAGCTGGATCAAATAGGACCTTCTGTTCTAGTTTTTTGAGGAATCCACATTGATATCCAGAGTGGTGGCACTAGTCTACACTCGCACCAACAGCGGAGAAGGGTGCCTTTTCCCCCACCTCCCCTCCCAACGTTTCTTAATGGTTGATTTCTTGATAATAGCTGTGCTTTCCAGGATGAGGTAGAATCTCAGTGTTGTTTTCATTTACATCTCTTGAATAACCAGTGATGTTGAACATTTTTTCATGTATTTATTTGCTGTTTGTATTTCCTCTGAGTAGTGTGTATTCATCTCAGATGTGTTTTGTTTGTTGTTGTTTTGATATAGGTTTGGTTTTGTTTTTATCTAATAATATTGGTCTTTAATATTTTATCAGACCACTGAGGTTGCTCTTACTAAACCAGATAAGAAAAACAGATGGATAGATATCCTTCCCCACCCACCACTTTTTTAAAAAGATACTTGTTTTCCTTTACTCTTCTCTTTTTTGGAGGGGCATCTCTATTGATGAATGCCATTATCCTTTTAGGGTAACGGTTGGTTGGTTTGTTGTTATTGTTGTCTGAGACAAGGTCTCCCCATGTAGTTCAAATTGGCCTTGAATGCACTGCTTAGCACAGGCTGACCTTGAACTCATGTCAATCTTTCTACCTCAGCCTTCCAAGTGCTGGAGTTACAGGTATGCACCACCATGCCCACCCATTATCCCACTATTTGATTATAAATAATTTCAAATATTTTAATGTCTCAATTTTGACAATGTATTTGCTGTAACTGTCAATGCAATTAACTGATCTCACTGCTTCTTACCAGTTCTTACCTGATATTCTTGAGTTTTTCCATTAGATTCAGTGTTCCCTTCCTACTGAACACATCTTTGAGTAATATTTTTCAGAGAGCATATACTGTGTGCATTTGTATAACTCCCATTATCTTCCTGTATAAATAGCTTGGCTGTATGTGAAATTCTTGAGCCATATGTTTCTCTTTCAAAACCTTGTAAATGTTGTGTTACATTCTGGGGGAAATGAACTATAAAAGGTGCTTCAGGAAAAGGGACCCATGGTCATGTGTAAGTATAGAAAACTTGCCATCTTGTTGGAAACGTACAAGCCCAGCAGCACAGGAGAGTCCGTGAGACAGCCTGATGGAATGCAGATGGTTTAGCTTTGTTTTCAGGGTACCCAAGGTGTTTGACCGCAGGAACACTGCAGAAAACAAGTGATCGATGCCGTGAAGATAGATAACTCTTGGTGAGTCCTTGCACTGTTCTAGAATCTAGTCTATGTCTATCAACTAGTTTAGCCTTGTACCAGCTTTATGTAGCTGGTAGGATTTTTCTGTCTGTATTAACAGATAAGGAAATAGAGACACAAAAAGTTAAGAAAATAGTGGAGCCAAGGTTACACCCCCATCACCTCACATGTGATCTTAAGAGTCAGCAGATAACAAAATATAGGCAATTTCCATATCTTTCCCCGAGTCTGGAAAACATAGCAAAATATGTAATTGCACCAGAATGAAAGAGAACTTTTCACCAACCAGAAATATCCCACTAGACTGTCATAAAATCTGCTACTGTATTATGGCAGAGGCACTTGGGGGGTAATCTGTTTATCACCGTGCAAGTGTTCAAACTCTGATGTTGGCCCTCATCCAGGACTCATCACCGAATACTCATCACCTCATCAATTAATCCCCCTCGACTGACAGGCAAATCAACATCCAAATATTCATTGCACATCTGTGCCGGGCAGATTATCCATTAGCAATTCAAATCTGTGTGGTGCACTGACCATTCCCGTAAATGCGTCTGTTTGGGTGAGATGCCTTGTTGTCTAGGATGGATAATAAGGCAACTCCGTCTAATCTTGAAGAACAATCAACCCATCTTGCGAAGGTGACTGGCTGTATGTGTTCTTGCCCTGGCAGCTTTGGAACAATGGCCCCAGAATGCACTTGACTCAGCTGGCAATGAAGTCCCGTCCTGATTAGTAGCGGTGGCTGGTGTCAATCACCACAGGATGCACCATTGTCTTCTGGTCTCCAGCACCGTTTATTTACAGGAAAACAAAGGCTTTGGGGGGCTATGGCTGCTTCCCAGAGATTGCAAAATAGATTGAGCTGTCAAGCACACAAAGTAGATGAAGATTAATGAGTTGTGCAGACAATAAATATGAAGAGATGACCATGAATATGCTAATGGGCATTATCCATATACACCGTAATTGCTACCAAAATTAAAAGGTGGCATGAAGAAGATGGGTCACAGGGTGACAGGGACATAATCTTGGATGCTTGAGACACATCCCAGATAAGACTCGCTACAGGTTCTCTTTGCGCCATTAAACCATCCCAGAGCACCGCTGTCCACCAGCTGCCTGAATAAGCTCCTTTCAGATGGGGATGTGAGGGGTTGGGTTGGAGCAAAGCTGGGAAAGTTACTTTAGAGAAAGGTGTAATTAGAATAAGAAAGGTGCTTATCCAGGCTACGAGCTATCAGCTGTCAGGCTCCTATTTCATCCCTGGGGGCAGAGTTGATGAGGGATGTCAGTCTAGACTTCAGGCCCCTCACCTCAGCGCCAACAGGAGTATTTAGACAGTGTCATTTAGATTACCTTTCAGGAAAGAGTAATTGATTTTTCCCAAAATATTCTAGTACTCTGGGGTTTGGGGGGGGGGGTTGTCTTTAAATAAAGTAACAGAGAAATTTGAAGAACATGTTTTGAATTTTGCTACCATGGATGGCTCAGATTTGGAAAATATTCTGTAAAGCGATAGCATGACTGCATGCCACCCAGAGTCACGGCTGGTCCTCACACTGTCTCTCACGTGGTAGGACAGTGTTTCCTTCTTCATTCGCTGCCCCCCTCCCATGTTTCTTCCTCTCCATCCTCGTGTCTTTGGATAACAGTTATAATGATAGCATGTGCAATGCAATCAGATGCCATGCATATCAGGAAGAGGAAGACTTGCTTATTTCCTAGGACCCCTTGGTGACCTGAGACTCTAACCCTGTTACCCCAGAAGTCCATGGGACGATGTTGCAATTGTAGGGAGTCACCTCTTCTCCATCAGGATAGAAAACAAACCTGTGCTCCGTGGTCTGCACTAGATGAAGGGCCAACAGAATGAAGACAGGGTATCAAGAAAAGAGAAAGAGAAGTCAGAGATAGGAAGGGGTCCCCAAGGCGGGATGAGGCTGAATCTGTGTGTGAATCAACCTCGCTAAAATGGGTGATAGCATGACTGGAAACTAGCGAAGAGTGGAAAACAGAAGGGAAAAAAAAAGGTGTGTCAGCATTGCCCTCTATTTGGCAAATTTATTTCCCATGGGGATTTAAAGTAGCCATTTCAAAGCCACTATACACGTACACTGGAATTGAGCAATTCGGTAGATGTGTGTCAGGTGGTAGGAGCCAAGTTTCTCTTGGGTGGAGTGGAAGTTCCCAGGCAAGCAATGGGAAGAGGTAGAATGATCCATGTGACAATGGATTAGAGTTGGAAACAGAAGGACAGACTCAAATTTCACTGAATATAAATCCAGATGTTACACATAGAAATATTTATGCACACACAGATTCCTTGCTTTGTCAACTGAGAGGGTCTAGAAATAATCACAGTCCAGTGGCAACCACACCCCTGATGGCAAGCAGAACAGCTGACACCCAGATCTCACATCTAATACAATGTTCCAGTAACAGGGACCGGGGCTCCTTAGAGAAGTGCTTCGTTCTGGGATGGCACAGGAAATATATGAGATGACACTGGAGCATCTTGTAATACCAGAAAGTAAGGAAGTACTTTGAAAAACAAACCCCACAGTGATGGAAGATGTGTCAATGTAACACGGAAGTAACAGCAAAGAAAATGGGATAAAATAAATATCCTCAAAGCCACACTGATGTAAGTAAGTGAATTAATCAATAATGGGACAGAATAGAATAGATTAATCTCTCATGCTGCGGAATTCCACATAACTGATGTAGAGAAGGACATAATTCCCTACTCTCTAATTTGGGGTTGGATTAGTTACTTTCTTCTAAAGCATATAGTAAGGGAAGGGGGAGAAAAGAATAACTCTACATTAGAGAGGCCTGGCAAATGACACCTCAGTCCAGTGACCAAGGTCAGTGTCAGCAACAATAAGTTATAACAGTAGGATGTACCCTCAATGTAATATAACAGGAATGGCACTTTGTCTCTGTGATTTTTCTCCCAAGCTCTTAGCCCCAGTGTAACCACACAAAAGCATCCAACACCCTGCAGTAAGGGGCATCCTATCAAATATCTGACTACTGCAACTCAAAACTGCCAAGATATCAAAAACAAAAATCCGAGGATTATACATTAATGACTCAAGATGACTAAATGTAAGGTGCTCTCCTGGATGGGTGCCTGGGACATAAAGAAGACATGCAACGTAGGTAAATCTGCTTCCAGCATGCTTGGACTCTAGTTAATGCAGATGAATTAAGGGTGGCTTACTACCTGTGACAAATAAGACGTGAAGAACAGAGGAAATAATGACAGAAGTATACAAGAACTCAGTGTACTATGTTTGTGATTCTTCTGTGCATCTAAAACTACATTAAATAAGTATTTTAGAAAAATGTTTGCTGTATCTTTTGTGCTTGATAGGGAGCTGATAACAAGACTGGATCGTGACATGCTTTCCCTTCTAGAGGATGTACAGATTTTCTCTAGTTTGCAAGCAGCAGACATCTACTTTGACTAATTTGCAGAGAAGGAATTCATTGCAGGGTACTGAGTAAAACAAGAAGTCAATGAGAGTACAGGTTTGGAACACATGCAGCTGGGCTGGTGCTGGAAGCCAGGCTGCAGACCTGCCCCTGTGGAGACCCCACTGTGGCTGCCATGTTCCCACACATCAGCTCTCACCCTGCCGGCTCTCTGTTGCTAAGTTCAGAGGCAGCCACCCACTTTGCCTCCTCAGGGTCCTCTCTGGCTGCCATAGCTACCAACACCCTTGCTGGGATATCCTCCATGGAATCCCTCCTTCTCTGCTCCATTTGCTCACTGTAATTCACATCAGAGTGAGTCTGTGACCCAGTCAGGACTCTGTCTGGTCCAAGGGAGACACAGACATAGCGACTTCCATTATCAGTTTCTACAGTGACTGAGGGAAAAACACAAGAGTGAGCTCAACGTTGTGAGCAGTTGGTATTTCCTTCCATGTACAGCACAAGGTAAATCGAGACGATGGGCTTAGGGGACTTACAGAAAATGGAAAATTGCTGTTGGAGAGAAATACGTATCTAAGTATGAGGATCTAGATGGCCAACTGCATTCTGCTGAACCAATCTCAGATGGGACCAATACATTCCCTAATAAAACCACTCCAGACAATCGTGCAGGGAGTTATGCTGATGGTAACAATCCTTTGTTTTCTTAACGTCAGAGCATCATTTCTGTGGAAGCTTGTAAAGAGAACTATCATCATTCGGAATTCACCTCCACTGAGCTGAGGTCCACTGCCTGTTTAGGTGGCAGAAGCAAATGCTTCCTTGTACTTAGCAGAAGGTACAAGGACAGGGGTGTGCAATTGGAGAACTCAGATTTTGAGTGTGATCTGCCACTTTCTCCATTTTATGACATTGAGAAAGTTTCCTTTTGGAGCCTTAGCCCGTTCACATCTTTCTCTGTGTATGCTAACGTGGTAGCTCTACTGGAGCACTCACTGCGCAGTCCCAGAATTATCTGCTAACACAGTCACAAACCCTCTGCGCTGTGTCCTTCTCATCCAATGCAGGACTTCTGGCACACTGTATGCACTCAGGATTGTTTGAGTGGATTTTGCAGAAGGTGGGTAACAGAGATATGTGCTCTGTAGGGTGCCTGGCATCAATAGAAATTACTATTGAGAAACTTTCATGAACCTGAAATCAAAGAGATATGGATTTTCTGTCATTTGTTATCAGCTCAATTCTTGGGGGTAATAACTCTTCTACATCTCAGGTTTTCTTGTTTAAGTGAGGCCAATAACAAGGTAGAATTCTTGAGGTACCCAAAGGAAATTTCTATCTTCCCTCTCTCCTCACTGTTACAGAGAATAAAAAACTAAAAACCAGCTGGGTGTGGTGGTGCACACCTGTAATCCCAGCACTCAGGAGGCTGAGGCAGGAGGATCATTGCGAGTTCTAGACCAGCCTGGGCTACAAAGTGAGCTCAAGGCCAGCCTGAACTACATAGCAAGACCCTGTCTCAAAAAGACCAAAAAAAAAAAAATACTAAACATCCTGTCTCTTAGCCTCCCTTCCAGCTAGCAGTACCCTTATAATTCATGTTGGGATGTAGGAGAAGGAAGACGAGGAAAAGATACTCCTTCCATAATAACAGATAAGCATAGGAAAGAACAGCTTACACATCTAGAGTCTCTGCTCTGCTTCTTGTCTTAAATGTGGATGTGAGGCCCAGTGGGTGTCTCCGGACAATGAAGAAATAAGTCCAAAGAAGAAGGCAGAGAAGAAGGCTGTAATCCCGGAGAACACTACTGGACAGCTGAGCTGAGGCCAGCAACCAAGCGCCTCCTCCCGTTAAGTAAAGGACAGATGTCTGCATGGCTCATACCACCGTTGACTGGGATTTTGTCACAGACAGCTGAAAGTATCATAACCAGTAAACTGGTCTATCAGGTGGTTGCGAAGACTAATTATTAGCACCCATGTGTAGCGAGTGCTAAATACAGGGAACTCAGGAGCTCAGAGCAGCTGAGAAGGCAGAAGGGAGGTGAGAGGAAGAGGAAGATGCAAGGGAGGAAAGAGCAGAAAGGAAAAAGCTTAGAGGAGGTGAAGTGGGAGGCGGAGAATGCAGAGCAGGAGGGGAAGAGTGTGGGGGGCTAAGTCGAGGGGCTGGAGGAAGGAGAGAGCACCCCGCGCCCCACAGTGAACTGAAGCAGGATGTAAACACATCGGCCAAAAGTTGACTTAAGGAAAACAGAACGACATTTCTGGTACACCTGGGGTTCTAGACTGAGACTCGCACGTGCTAAACTGCTGTGCAGAGCTTCTGGGAAAAAAATGTGAAAAAATCCAGTGTGTTTGCTGGATCAAACCGTATCAGGTGAAAATTGGTGGATGCAGAAGTGGTCCAAGGACCTAGCCCCTCCCGTCCTTTTCATCCCACCTAGTGACCAGCTGGCCAGGGCACTGAGAGCCTGCACTTCTGGTGTGTAGGACTGCAAAGGGGAATCAGAAAGGTCCAAGTGTTCTTACGAAACACGGTGTTGGATTTAACTTTTAAAAAATACAAGCCTAACTCTACAGGCCCTGGTGACTTTAAAATCAGATTCTGCAGTACAAGGAAGTACCGTATAGTGACAAGAAATGCCATTGGCTGTGCTAATCAAACGTAGGTTTTACTCCAGGTAACAACAAATGAGAATGAATTAAGACAAAACGGTTGTAAACTCCATCCTGGAGACATTTGAGTATAGTTTTATTATTAGTTTTCTTAGTAACGATAGTGTCTGGTAATATAGGAGCATGATCTTATTCTTAGGAGATCAGCTTAGTCTTCTCACACTTCCATAATGGAAGTCTATAGTCTGGGTGGTTTAAATGAAAAAAAAAATTATGTTCTCACAGTTCTAGAGTCTTGACATAAGTCTAGGATGAGAGCACCTGTGTATTTGGTTGTGGTTTGCAGATGGCCGCTTCTGACTGTGTCCTCATGGGGCAGAAAGAGGGTGCAAAAGCTCTCTGGTCAGCTCTTTTATGATGCTTTGTCCATCATTAAAGTTCCACTTCTGTGACCTCATTCCTTCTCCAAGGCCTCACCTTCAGGCACTGGGGATTCAGCCTTCTACACATGAATCTGGGGAAGATACAAGTGATCCCATAGTAGAAACGTGTGCTGAAATACATAGGGATGAGGAGTCCTGATGTCCGGAAATTATTTCCAATGATTTTTAAAAAAATTTTTTAAATAGAAATATAAAACAAATGTGAAAATATTTAAGAAGTAGAAAAACAAAATAAATGTGGAAAAATAGGAAAGTAGATACAAACTCCTTGAAACTGGCAAGTTGGACTTATTCATTTATGTGTTTCTCTTTATTCATTCACCACTTCCTGCCCATTCACAGTCTGCCTGGTGCAAGGTGGATATTCGGTATGTGTGTTGGACTAATGTTAAAAAATAAAATTCTTCCTATCTGCTGAGACCTGCATAAGTAACAGTACAGACGCAGCTCTAAGTCATTTGCTAAGAAACACCCACAACTAACCTATTTCTTACATAGATGCACTTTAAAACCTGAACATTATCTTTTTTGTCCCAGAGTCAAGCATCAAACAAGAACCTGCTTATTCTGTGTCCCAAGATGTGCCAACCTGTTCTTTAGCCTCCAAAAGCCCTGCTCTCTGAGCCTGCCACAGACTTCTCCAGCTCGGAGTTCCCGAAGCTCTCACTAGGAGCTTCTGCCAGGTCAGGACTTGGGAGCAAACCACGTGGACAAGGAATTTTGATGGAAAGCCAGACACACATATTTCAAGCTTTTTAAAATCGGTAATGTAATACATTTATTTGCAACTAACTTATACAGCCTGAAATAACGAAAACGTTACTCAGGAAGCAGAACAATGCACTCTAGTACATCATTTGAGAAGGAGACGTTTTTAAAACCATCAAGCATTTTCAGATTCTTAAGGGTCTTTCACCATGCTGTTCCTGCCTTTGCAGCCAGCTGACTGCAGGTTGAAACCATGCACCAAAATACACCTCTTCCCTTTAAGTGTGGGCGCCAGGTATTTTCTACCAGTGACTGAAAGCGCTGAGAAGGTAACTGAGGCAGCACTGGCAGTTTGTGAGTGCTTACCGTGTAGTTGTCCTAACAAGACAGTGGGGCTGGTGTCCCCCTTTTACACATGAAGAAGTTGAAGCTAAGGGAAGACATGACACCTACGCTTGATCACACAGTTAAGAAATGCAGAACCAGAGTCCGACCCCACATCTGTTCACCTCAAATGCCCAAAATGTACCGGCAGCTCTGCACACCCCTCCTACCGTGTTTTTCTTTACAAAAACAAGAGGCTGTCGTATAATCCCCTGTTGTTGGACAATTATATTCCTTCCAGCTTGTATTCACTGATGCTTTAACAAAAACAAAACAAAATGAACTCAGTGAGGGCTTAAAACAAGTATTTATCCTCCTACAGTTCTGGAAATCAGATATCTAAAACGGAGTCTCATGGGACTAAATTCAAGGTGTCAGTAGGCCTGGTTCCTTCTGAAGCCTCCAGGGAGAGAATACGCTCTTTGCCTCTCCCGGCTTCTAGACAGCACACCTACCTCTCGTACGTGGCCCCAGAACTCCAGTCTCTACTTCCAAGTTCTGCTCTGCTACCCGTCTCTTTCTTACCCAGACCCTTGTGATAATATTGTGATAATATTGTACCCACTCGTATAACCCAAGATAATCTCCCATCTCAGGATCTCCAGTGTAGTAGCATCTGCTAAGTCTCCTTCACCACATGGTACAACATACTCACAGACACCAAGGATCAGACGTGGACATCTCTGAGGGACCATTACCACCCAACCTTTCTACCCAGAGTGCTACACAGGAATTACTGCATGTCTGCTGAGACAGCCTCACTTCACACCTCAGGCCCTGTCAGGGATGGCCTGCTGTCCACTCTGACACTCGTGTTGGGAACTGACCAATCCTATAGCCCATTAGTTCCCTTCCTTCTTTCCTTCCTTCCTTCCTTCCTTCCTTCCTTCCTTCCTTCCTTTCTTCTTCCTTCTTTCCTTTCTTAAGAATTACCAATAAACATTGTACTGATTCTCTTCCTATAGAAACACTGGATCAGTCAAGGTTTACTAGAGAAACACATATAACAGATATAGAAATGTGTAAGATATTACAAGATTGGCTTACAATGCTCAGCCACAGAGTCGGATGAGGGAGCGTGCAGAGGGGGTCTCTGCAGGCTGGAGGCTGAAGGGTCCAGCCCAAGGGCGGGAGCTCACTGCAGTGTCCCGTGCCAGTGGGCTCGGAGGCCAATGGGTCTAGGATGGAACACTGAAGAATCTACCCCAAAGGCTGAAGAGTCCCAGGCAGAAGCGGAACAGTCTGTGACAGAATCCAGGAGACAATCTCCAAGCTGAAGGCCAAAGAGAGCTCTCTTCCAAAGAACCAGCAGAACCCTCCTCCTTTGCCTTTTATTGCCTGCAGGCTGCTGCCCTGGGGTGGGTGTAGCACTCACACCATCTGCCTGCCCTCCTCTTGCACAGGCTGAGGATGTTACACACTAGAATCCCTGGGCCCCCCTGACTCACTTAAACTTCTGACCTTCTCAGGTTGACACAATGAACAACATCCTAGAAGGGTAAAGCTTGTCCTCTCCAGCCCAGGATGCAGAACTTCTGGGTCACTTAGTTAAGCTTCTAGACTTCTCAAGTTGACACAGTGTCCCAACCTTAACAAACACCAACATGCTCCTTATTACAAGAGCAATCTCTGCAGCCCTGAGCTCCAGGTCCTCATAACCTGATCACCTCGCAAAATTCCCGTTGTGGGGCTTTAGTTTCAACGTACAAATTTTAGAGTCCAATATTCAAGTCATAGAGGAGTCGACAATGGCTACAACTTTGATGTCCCGTAAGTAATAATAATAACCTTTTACTACTCCCATCTCATCTTGTACCCTCCTCAGGTAAAGTTAGAATCCATAAAGTCTTGTGTTTCCCACCCAGCTTCTCCCTTTCTGTTCATTTCCAAGAAGGTGTCAAGAGAGTGATGGAAACTGTGACCTTCAGTCCTTATGCTCCTGTTCAGGTCTTAATCCCTTCCTGTCTGGTCCTGAAGGGACTAAAGTCCCTCCACAGACTGAAGTCCCAGGTGTAGCTCTCTCTGTGTTTCCCTCTAATCTATAGGTCAAATATTCTCCCAGTGGTTCCTCATGACCACCAGCCACATGGGAATTCTTGACGTCTACCTAACAATCACTATGCGTTCGGGAGCACTGTCTCTGCCGCTTCTATCCAAACCTCTCACTTCTTTGGGGCTGTGTTATGGTTTAAATCTAGAATGTCCTGCAAAATTCTCCTGAGTGTGGAAGATGATGCAGTCCTGGGGACACTATACTCCACAGGGGACTCATCTGTCAGTGAGTTCAGCGGGTGAACATGCTGTGAGGAGACACGGACCGGTTGGAAGACCGGGAGGTGTAGCCTGGAAGGGTGTATCTCACTCCCCAGCTCTTACCTTCGCTCCGTGCCTTCTGATTGCTATCGTGAGAACAGATTTCACCATCCAGGTGTTTCCACCATGCTGCTTCTGCCCTGGAACCTGCTGGCTGTGGACGGACACTTCTGAAACCATGACCCAAAATAAACCTGCTCTCCCTCAGGCAGCGTCAGACACTATATCTCGGTGACAAGAAAGTGACTAAGATGGTTTGCTTTGCCACTGCCACACCATATTAGATCTGGTACCACACTGAAAGCAGACTTTACTGAGAGCTTAGAGCACCAGGTCTGAGATCTTTAATTCCTTTAAACTCAAAAGTGCTGTCTTCTCCACGCACTTCCTCTGACTTTCACACCAAAGGTGGCAGTGTATAAATCAGCTATTGCCTCACGGACGCTGCACGACAAGCCACATCAAAACTCAATGGCTTCCAAAAGCAAGCAATTACCTTTTCACTTACAGGTCTGTCATTTGGCTGGGACAGCTCTGCTTCAGATTGCAAGTCAGTCGGAGCTGGTTCTCAGTCCAGACCGGGTTTAAATCGTTTCACATAACCAATTTGCCTCAGCTTCTAGAGACACATTGTTCTCACTGAAGGTCAAAAAGGCATAAGAAAGCATGGGAAATTCACTGCCCCCCAAAACTTCAGCTCAGATTCTTATTCCACCGTTCTTAGCTCATCACTTAGCCAGATCCAACATCAGTGAGCAAGAGAACTGTGTTCATTCTGTGTCTTGTGAGGTCACAACATCGAAGGGAAAAGTGACAGTGTTTATTAGAATGCCAAACCAGAGAGAAATCACCTGCTGTAGCTTGGATACTACACAGCTCCCAAAGGCCGATGTATTCAAGGCTCGGTCTCTAACCTGGCGTTGTTGGAGGAAGGGAATAAGGGGTGGCTATTAGAGGAATGCTCCCTTGGGGGACACTCTTACACTGGTCATTTTCCCTTTGCTTCCTGGCCACCATGAGGCAGCCTCTTCCCCCATGAACTGCCATCGAGAATGATGTACCCACCACCTCATAAGCCCAAAAGCAATGGGAACAACAAACCATGGGGTGAAACTTCCTAATCTGTGTGCCAAAGTGAACCTTTCCTCTTTTTAAACTGATTGTCTTAGGCATTTTGTTAAAGTGAGGGAAAGAGGATAAGCACACTTCCCAGGGGACTCTTGAGAATTCCCCAGAGAGAAAGGCATTCTGGTAAAAACTGCCAGTTCTGAAAAGGGACCAAAAAGTGACATGGCATGCACTGAGTAGCAAAAGCCTGCTGTGATGGGGCACACACCTGCAAAGGTAGCTCACAGCACAAAGAATCTGCGAGTCAGGCTAAGATCCTAAAGGCTGGACTTCATGCTAGAAGCCACGGACAGTCTGTGATGGGCTCTAGACCAAGGAAGAGTCCTGTCCAGGTTGGGATACTTAGAAGTCACAAGACTAACAAGTGGGGAAGCAAACAGGGGTCTTCTCATTCCCAAAGCAGCCTGTCTCCATGAGACCCTCTGCCCACCCTACTTTCAGCAATGCAAAGCTCCAGGGCCAAAGTCTTCCTCTATCGCATGTCGAGTTCTGCCACTGGCTCCTCATCTTCATGATAAAAGAGAAGGGATGGCTGCTTCCTTCTTCTACAATCCTAGAAAAAGAAACTGCCCCCTCTGCATATGAACTGGAACCTACTTACAAAGCCTAGATGGTTTGTAGACCAACCATATAAATTCCTAAACTTTATCATATTTATTTGAGTTAGTGACTAGCAATGTGTGAACAGCATACAAATTTATAGCCAGAAAAATATTAGTTTCTACACACTAGAACTCTGTCTGCCAATCACTCCTTTAAAATCAGATTGTTTTCCCATTCCATCATTTGTGATCAGAGTTTTCATCCCAGACAGATTTTTACAGGTCAGCCCTGGGATTTATTTGTGCTCATAAACAAAACCTCGATATTAATCGCAAACTATTTCTGATTCTTGGTTGACGATCTTAAACATCTTGTATCCCGGGGGACTCTTTGCCCTGTCACATGAAGATGATGTTTCAAGATTTATATTTCCCCAAAGAAGCAAGTAGATCATAAAACCTAATGTATTCCGTGATTTGGAATGATAATTTCACCAAGAAGTCAGGGAATATTTCACTGTGGGTCTTTACTACATCCATGTAAGTTGTTAATAGACTACTTCCCTTTGAATATGCATGCAGCTTCTGTTCACTGAATGGCTCATGCACCCAGCAGGGGCTACGGACAGGTCATGGATTGTGGACCGGTAGTGAGGACACAACAGCAAATGTCCCCCTGACTCGGGGCAAGACGTTAATGGATAGAGATGGAAGGCAGGAGGCTATCAAGCCAAGCCACCAGTCAGGGGCAGTGTGCTGATCCCAAGAGGGAAGAGAGCTTTGTCTAGGAGAAGGAGGCAGCATCAGGGCCCAGAGTGAACAGTGTGTGACCGCAGAGGTGTCTGTCCCTGGGGATTTGGTGGGGATGGGCAGAGCAATATGCAAAGCCCGTATATTCATCAGCTTTCCCTCATTATAACAAGTAGTTGAGCCAATCAACTTATAAAGCAAAAATGTATATGACTCACAGTTGTGTGGGTTCCGGTCCATCCGCAGTGGGCCCCATTCTTTTGGACTTGTGGGGAGGAAGTACATCATAGCAGTAGTGCATGTGGAGCCAGATCGCTCCCCTCATGAGCAGGAAGCAAACCGGGAGAGGAAGGGGTTGAGGTTGCACACTCTCAGTGACTAAAGACCTCCTGCCTCCCAGGGGTCCTAGGAATGCCACCCTTGAGACCAAGCCTTTAACACATGGCCCTTTAGGAAACTCAGTACTGAAACCGTAATAACCCAGAGGCTTAGAGGTTAAAATGCATGGGAAAAAGAGGTAAGGCACAGGGAAGCTTCCTGAGTGGAGAAAGATTTGATTTAACCAACCTTTTCTGAGTATTTCTACCACAGTTCTGCACTTGAATTACTCCTAGCCAAGTAACAGAGACAAAGAGATATTTAAGAAAGATTCCTAAAAGGACCCTAATGAGAGGCAACAGAGAAGAAAACTTCACCTCGGTCCCTTGGGAGTAATCTCAGAAAGCTTATGGCGCCATCAGAGTTAATCCTATTGCACTGTGATGAGAGGTTGTCTTTGAAAACAGGATTTGAGTGCTTGCAGATTGCCTTCCTAACAAGGTGGCCTAGAGCCTCGCGCCCTTCCTCATGCCCCCGCGACAGTGAAATGTGGGTAATAATATGACCCAGTCTCTTAAGATCATTATAAATCAAAGCAGAATAATGTATTCTGTCTCAGCATTCAGCAAAGCGCCTGGCCCAGGGAGGAAGCCAGTACATGTTGGGCTTTATTCTTATTCTAAGCAGTGACAGCCTAAGAGCATCTATGTCAGGCTCTTATCCGAAGTCAAAGTGAGGCCACTAACCTCTCTGGACAGCAGAGCAGTGGGACCCAGCCTTCGGGTTAGAAAGAAGCCTGAAGGGACCGTCAAATCCAGGGACTGGGAAAGGAAGGCCGTGCGCCCCTGGGAGGAACTGTGCAGCCCGGGGAAGGAGGCGAGGGGCGTGGAGGTGCCAGGGCACGGGAATGAGGGAGTCACAGGTGCAGGTGGCAAGAACAGGACAGAATGAAGACACGCTGCACATGCTGCGGTGTCCACCTTCACTCTCAGACTAACTCCCTGCCTCTGTACTTCACAGGGGAGAAAGCAGGGCAGAACCACTGTCTACATATGCGTGTACCTGCCTGAGGCTGTACAATTTTTTTAGACAAGAAAGAATATCCTGAAATTCTAATTAATTTCCTCACATCAATCTCCAGACTGGAGTGATAAGATGAAATATGGCTTGATCATCTGTGTGCCCATTTATCCATTCATCTACTCAGCCGTCCATCTGTCCACTCACTGTGTCTATGAGCCCTGGACCACAGAAGAAACTCAACAAATATCTGTTGAGCAAAGGAAAAAATGTGAATGCCAAAAAGATTTGAAGCCAGGGAGATTTAACTTAGAATTCTCCGTGGCGATGAAGTATGACAAAATAATCTTGTTTTCATGTATTTCAATGGATAATTCAGGCAATAAATTTAGAAAATAAAATTTATCACTTTAACTCTTTTGTAAATCAAGTCAATAGATCTTAGAGGCAAGATGGGACCTCGGGGCATTTTATCCATGACCGGCAGGTAGGCATATCAATATAACTTCTTCAGGTAACTTGCACACCCTCACGTACCTAGTAATTCCTCTTCCGGGATGTCAGCCTTTTGATAGGCTGGTCCAGCTACCAAAAAATACCAAAAAACAAATATAAATATAAATAAATAAATGAAAATAAAAGGCAAAACAGAAAAAGAAAGAATAGAAATGATACAGAATTTTTTTTTTTTTGGTATCGGGGATCGAACTCATGACTGTACGCTTGCAAGGCAGGCACTTATGCCGCTGAGCCAAATCCCCAGCCCCAGTACAGAATATTTTTAAAAGATAGGAAATTAACACTAGTTCACACATTGAATATTTTTATCTTAGAAGTATTTGTTCAAAATCCAGGCACAAAAGTGATCAAAAGTGTGTGTGTGACAGCACAAGCTGTTCTTTCTGATGGACTAACAGAGGCTAGTGGTATAGTCATCTATCTAGCACACAGAGACAACATACACATGTTTACCAACATACCTATAAACCTTTCCTTTCTCCCTTTGTTCATTTCCCCTATCTTGTTCTGTCTTTTTGAGCACTATCTTTCCCTTTCATTATTTCAACATATATTGGATATTTTTGGATCTTATTACCCCTTCAGATTTTTATTTTTTATTATTTTTATACTAGGGAGACAATACAATACAATATTAATAAACATGAGTTGATTTATTTAATTTGTGAGGGTCGTCTCAAGCTGCCTCCATTTACCCACAAAAGCCTCAAGATCTTCCTTTTTTACAGCTGAGTAATATTCCATTATATAAAAATACCATATCTTTTTTTATCCATTCTGCAGTTGATGGAAATTTTGGCTGTTTCCAAGATTTAGCTATTACAAATTGTGCTATTATAAACATGGGTTCATATATATCCCTGTGGCATGGCATTTTCATCAATAATTTTCTAATAGCTGAGGACTCAAACCCCAAACTCTCCTTCCTGCCCTCTTTAATTTAGACATATCATGTATGAGTCAGGATACAGCAGGTAATGCCACAATAACAAGCAACCCTAGATCTCAGAGGCTGCTATCAAGACAGGTTCATTTCTCATTCATGCTACGTGTCTGTCGAAGGTGCTTTGGGGACAGAGAGACAGAAGCCATATATTGTGATCATTCAGAGTCCAGAGCTGAGGGAACATACCTCGTCTTCTTTAATCACAGTCAGCATCCAGAAAGGAGGCTGATCAGCCAGCAACGAAAGTAACTCTCATCTCTTAGGTACTCAAAGCAACGCCCAGATCTAATCCTCCTTGGTTCCATTCAACCACAAAAAATATCCAGGACAAAGAACAGCGGATATATCCAGGCAGGCAACATTAATGTGCAACACATTTGCAACTTGACATAAAACAAGTAAACCTCAATTTCTTGATGCATTAACAGTGTCCATGTATTTAATGCTTGCCCACTGAGGAAGAGGGGGTGCTATCCCTGTCAGTCACTTCTTTCCCCTCTTTTCTCTCTCTACATATTATTTGCTGCACAGCCAAGCAGTGTACTGCAAGTGAGTTCCTTTTTTGTGCAGCCAGTGTTACAATTTCACACCGCCTGGGGGATTTTCAGATGCATTTTCCCACACTTTATATTTGCACCAAAATTTAAAAATCAGTGGGAGAACTGGACGGCAAAACTGAAGAGATACGGGCCGTGAAAACGACCAGTGTTCCACGGACCCTAGCTGCCACAGAGGGCCTTGGGCCTTCATGGAGGGAGCACAGCCTCAGACGGCTGGAGATTAGGACGTCCAAGGTCTGACAAACCATGGCCACAGCGGAGCTGACAGTGGAGCCTCGAGGACTGGCCTGGGAGCCAACCAGATGCCTGGTCCTCCCCTCGGATTGAGATGTCTGTCACCTTTCCTCAGAGACACAGTGAGGAGGACTACATGTGCCTTCATCGTAATGCTCCCCAAACACTACTCAGTTGGGTCACTTTTGGGGCACCATAAAGACCAGCAGCAGACAAAGAACAACACAGTTTGGTTTTTTTGTTTTGTCTTGTTTTTCAGTGGTTTTAGAACCAGTGTGGCTGTCTATGTGCATCAAACAGGGCTGGAAGGAAGAAGGGGCTAGCGATTACCTAGCCCACCATCCCCATTCCTCAGAAGAGAAAGTCAAGGCCCAAAGCCTTGCAGAAGCGTATGTCCAGGTTTCTTGTGCATCCGGGGTTACTCTTCAGCCTCCCAGCAACACCCCATCTCTCCAGGTCAAAGCAGCTTGGAGGAGTCCGAAGATGAGATGCTAGAAAGGACAGCTGGCCAGGCACAGAGCGATCCATCCACCTGCTCCCTGCACGGAGAAAGGCAAACTTGGGGTTACACGGGGAGCTGTCACCCTGTGACCCTCAGGTCCTCGCCCTTCTGCACCACTCACTGAGCTCTTAGATGCTGCTGAATCCGGCTGACCACAGAGCAGCCACTTCCTTGGGAAGGAGCCAGCTCCACCTCCTCCCCAAAGCAGAAAGGCCCCAGGGAACGAGGGCCAGCAGGGGAAGCACCGCCAATCAGGGTTTTGTCCTGATTTAGCAGCTCCTTCATCTTCTTTGTTTAATTTCGACCTGCGATTACCAGACCTGATGCGGGCGACAGGCCACAGTATCCACCTGACAGAGGAGGCACCCAAGGCTGAGAGCCAGGGTGGGGTCCAAATCCTGTCCTCTTGACTTCCTGGATCAATGCTCTTGTACCTAGAAAGGTCATTCTGAAGCTAGATGATCTTCAGAGCCAGAACATGCCACTTTCAAAGCTCTCAAGGGTGGAGGCATTCCCATGATCTTATCCTCCCCAATTTCCCAGATTCCCCGGGTGGATGCCAGGTTGTCGCCATGGGAATATGCAATACGTGGGCGGCCATCGCCCTCTTGTGGCCAATGGGCGAAGCGTTTTACAGTCCTGGCTCCCAGAACAAAGGCTCAGCAGGGTGCCCTCCTCCCTCTCTGAAACAGACGGGATGGGGGCCCGTCGGTTTTCATTCTGGAACCTGGGCCTTGGCTGTGGTGGCTTCACTGACTAATGGGATGTACATCAGCTCAGGAAACAGCTGTTGAGGGTCTGAGTGAGGCGCTGAGTCTGAAGGAATGGAATGAAAAATTGATTTACATCCGTTGCTCCGGCTGATGTCTGTCTGGGAAATCTCCCACCCCAGCGCTGCTCCCTGCAGCGCGTGAACAACTGTTCCCATCACCCCACCCCGCCCCTTCCCACCCCTCAGCTCTCCCTGGTAATGTGAGGCTGAGGTCCAGTCCTCGGGGCACCCCCAGGGCTCGGGGCTGCCCGTCCAGCTGCTGTGACTGGGCCATCTTCTTCAGGAGCCTGGCAGCTGGCCACGGCTGGCACCTCTGCCACTCGTCTAAGTGAGCTGGACTGTGGCTAAGAGACTCTTGAGTCTCTGCGGACAGGGGCCTTGCTCAGCTGCGGGAGTGGGTAACTGGGGAGGGGAGCTGGGGGAGAAAGGATGCTTCGTGTCCGCGTGATCTCCCTCCCAGGCCCACTCGGAGCCCACAGGAAGGTCAGGCTTCTCTGGAAAAGGGCTTTGGGGTGCCAGGCCTGTTACACTTTGCTGCAAGCTTGGGGGTGACACCTCAGGGAGCTTCTGGGTGACGTGTAGGGTACTGAGCTTGTTCTTTCTTTCATTTTTCCAGCCCCCACTTCTCCAAGGAGCCCTCTGACGCAGTGTGCTTCCTCTCTCGGGCCGCCTCGGTCGCCCTGAGCACGCCCTGGGAAGTCCTCTTGTGCCTCTATTTTTCATCTACACCATAGGAGCAAAGAGTATCAATCATCAGAATTTGCCAACAATGAAGGAGGCCACTGCTGAAAGCTTGTCAGCAGCGCTGTGGTCAGGCTTTCTCATCATTCCTGGATCCTGAGAGCCGGGCCGGCCTTCATCTTCCAGCAGATATTTCATCCAGGTGCTGCCGCATGGCATAGAATGGTGGTCCCGGCTGGGCCCTGAGTGCGAATACCTCCACTGTTCCTGACAGCTCCGCCTCTTGGGTGCATTATCTAAGTTCTCTTACCTCAGACAGCTCATGGCAGCACTCACCAAACCGTCTAGGAGCAAGGGAGTTCCTACAGATGAAGTTAGAACGGCTCCGTGGCGGGGGGGAGATGCTCTGAGAACTGAGTTCTTAGTTTGCTATTGCATAGATACTGCTGGTCATGAGACCAATTTGCTCAGAAAGTGATCTCAAAAATGGAGCTAAGCTGCACGTGACATAAAAATTGAGTTTCTAGTGCACATGCTTCCTCAACTGGAGGTCAACATGCCACTGGAGAGAGAGAGAAGACTAGTGATTTAAAGATATGTGTTACTGTAATGTTTATTGAATGAATAAATGAACAAATTACTTTATTGAGACTCTTCTGCATAGATTTTCATTACACACTTGGATTTATACACGGGCAGCAACCTACAACAGAAATGCTGCATTGGATCCCAGCCCGTAGAGCTAGTGACATGTGGAAGCCATATATCTGCTGAGAACTCCAAAGACCTTCATGCCAAACAAGGACCATTTAATATTTTCATTAATGGTTTGAAGGATGGAATCTGGATCCAGTTAATCAGATTTCTGAATGCTACAAAGCTGGAAGGGATCTCAGCCACTTCGGAGGACAAGATTAAAATGCAATCCAAGCTTGACAAATTGCAGAGATGGACCTAAATCAATAGCGAGAGCACCAATAAAGATAAATGCAAGCTTCTTTGCACAGGGCTGAGAAAATTATCAAGCACCAAATGGTGGGGAGAGAAATGAGTTTTGAGGGGGCCGGGAGGAGGTACCTGATGGAAATCGATCAAATCACAGTAAAGCGGAGATCGGCTCTTTCACTTTGTGGCTTTCAAACTTCCATGAGCATAAGACCAGTGCAGGGACCTGCATGAATGCAGATTTCCAGGCTGAGGGGCTGAGATGGTGATTCTCTAGTTCTGGAATGAAGCTAAGAAGATGCTCTCTCAGTGGTCCCTGGGTGGCACTGTCAGAAAGCTGGCAGAGTAAGGTGGTCATCCCTGGCTGTGCCACTCTGACCCAAATGTTTGTTCTGTGGGATCCTTATCCCTTGGGATTCTCTGAAAGAAGTGAGTTCTGCAGTCAAATATGCCTGGGAATATTCCCTTCCAGAAAGAAAACTATATTCCCAAGGCTAGTAGATATATTAATGATTCCAAAATCTTCTACGATCAAGTCAACTGCATAGCTTGGTTTAACCCAGAGTATCCCAAACATTTTTTTAAATTTTTTAATTTTTAAAAAGCAAAACAGAAAAAAGGATAGAAATAATACATTTTGACCAGCACTTTTTCCCCATAGTATCCAGAAAAGCCGTGTCACAGAGATCTAAAAATGCCCTTCCGGTTCAATCCCCTCCTCCATCAGATCCTGCAGGATTCCTCAGTCCTGACCCCTTTCACCAAAATTAACTAAGAGTCCCAGAACTCCATACTGTTTAAAGCACCATTCTGTCTTCTCTACTACCTGAGGTCTCAACTTGAGGATTTTCCAAAGAGGACAGAAACACGTTAACTGTAGCTTTGAGTCTCTGATGTTAAATGCCTGCTATTAGTACCCATGTGCCCAAGACTGGAAAAGAGAGAAAAGGGTTTTTCCTTCTTTGTTCATTGTCTTCCTTGGACTTGTGTCGAGAACTGTAAGTTGCCATCACCTTGCCTACTTTCTACTTTCCTGTAGAAACAGATTCCTCATATTGTTTAGTGAGGCAATATGCCCTGCATATGAAATCACATTTCTAGCTGTCTTTACAGGAGCAGTCGGTCAAATAAATGTAAGCAAGGTGCTGTTTCTGAAGCATTGCTACAGAGGGAGTGGGTACATTTGGAAAGCAGTGTTTTTGCTCTTCTCCATTTTCTTCTTCTTCCTGTAGATAAATATGGTAGGAGCCCCGGAAGCCATCCTGAGCCATGAAGTGACCTTGTGGATAGAAGTGACTTACTAAGGATAGCACAACAGAAGAATAAAAGGAGCCTAATATTTTGATCACATTATGAAGTCACTAGAGCAATCCTACGCTGCTGTTAACAGGCACTGGGGTGGCCAGTGGTCCTTCCCAAGCTCTTGTCTCATTCAAAGAACTGGAAGAGATAACACAAAAAGAAGAAGTATAGCATTTATTTAAAGTTTTTAAAAATAAAGGTAAAAGAAGAAGAAGAGCATGAAGTAAAAGAAGTGCTTTGACAGAGAAAGAAGTGCTCTGAAGAGAAAATATGCCACTGCCAGAGTGAGAAGACGGTGGCCATGAAGCCAGTGGCTGCCATCTTCGTTATCTTCCTTCCGAGTCAGATCCAGGTCATCCTGTGGAAGCCTCCGAAACTGCCCTGGGCAAGCGCATCCCGGTCATGACTGACTCATGCCTGATTGTCCAGCCGGCTTTTCATGCCCTAATCTTCTGCCTTATCTTTCAAGTTCTCTATTGCCAGAAATCAACTGCAACTTTGTTTTCTTGCTTGTTTTTATTTGGTTGTTTTATGGAAAACAGAGAAACAAAAGAAAAAAAGGAAAAGTCGTGGGCTCCTTTTTGGTTTGAATTCATAGACTCTACCAGGTCCCAAAAAATGGTATCTTGGATCACCTAGTAGCTTACTATAACCAAGCATCGGGCCACTTGATACGTTCCCAGTCACCCCAGAAAGGGGGAGTCACGGCATTAGGCAGGCTGAGTGAATTCCCTTCAGGTTTTTGAAAGTGAGAGGTAAGGGAAGGAGAGAGGAAAAAGGATCAAAAGAGCAGTTTAGAGGACGTCTTTATACAAAGTGTTTAGGGCCCAAAGATGTCCATGATTTGTGAAGAAATCTTCTTCAGGTCTCTTCACGAGGCCAGTTCTCTCCACTGTATCTCAGGACTTGTCTTCCCACATCAGATGCATGAGAAAACCTTGCTCAAGATACTGGCTGTGTTTAACCTCCTATTTGTCTCCCTGGTGAGCAAGTTTTAGCTCCATCTGTCCAGGAGCAGGTATGTTGACCTGAAGGTGTATCTAATGAGCTTCCGAGTTGTCTACAGCATGCTGTTCACCCCTCTTCCCAAGTCTGCTTAGAGGGATCTAGCACCTCGTATCTTCAGTGCTTTTATAAGTAAGCACTTATTTTCTGGGACTTTGGAGCTTCTAACTGCTGGAAAAAAATACTTTGACACTTCAGAGGTTTGGACTGGGAAACACTGCAAGAGAGTAAGAGACGAGAGACAGATAAGGAAGAAAAGATAGCAAGAGAGCAGGAAAGAGAAGGAGAGAGCCAGGCAGGCAGAGAGAGTGAGAAACAGATACAGACAAAGAGCCGGAGACAGAGAGAGAAAGAGAGGAAATAAGGTATACTCAGAGGTCAAGAAGGACAGAGATGGAGAAGAAAAATCAAAATGAAATGCCTTCAGCTGGACTTACCAAAGTCATAGTCTGGAGGCTTCTTTACCTACTGTTGCGGGCCTACCAAAAGAAATGGCACCCCACAAAACCTAAGGTGGTCCCCAAAACAGAGATGGGGAACTTAACCTACCCACCCATAGATAGGTTGCTGGTTCTCTAACTTCCATCAGAGAAAAGAAATTTGTAGGATGTGTCAATAGGAGGCATAAAGGGATTTAGTAGGCAGAATTAAAAGAACAGACTCGGGCCAGAGGTTTAGCTCAATGGCGTAAATCCTGCTCGGCAAACGCAAGGTCGTGAGTTCAATCCCAGCTACCAAAAAAAAAAAGAGAACACACTCAAAGAAATACAGTGCAAGCCCTCAAAAGAGAGGCCCCAGGATGCAACCCACACAGATAAAAGCCAGAAAAACATTTTTGTCATTCACAAAGCTCAGATACTCTGGCCACCATCCTGACCATTCTCTTTGATGCTCCTGCTATGTCTCGTGTGTGTCTGTGGTGTGTCTGTGGTGTGTGTGTGTGTGTG